>PVIY010058420.1:0-12473 GCA_004026745.1 Myrmecophaga tridactyla | reverse complement strand
AGACTGAAGTTTTCCCTCTAATATCTAGAACAAGACAAGGATGCTCACTGTCACTGTTATTCCAAAATTTACAGGAAGTTTTTGCCAGATCAATTAGGCAAGAAAAAGCAACAAAAATCCTTCAAATTAGAAAGGAAGAAGTACAACTTTCCCTATCTGCAGATGATATGATCCAATATACAAATAACACTGAAAACTCTACAATGAAGCTCCTAGAGTTGATAAATGAATTCAGCAACATGGCAGGGTATATGATCAATACCCCCAAATCAATAATGTTTCTATACACAAGCAGTGAACAATAAGAAGAAACTAAGAAAAAATTCCACTCTCAATACCAACTAAAATAATCCAAAATCTAGAAAAAAAATCTAACCAAGGATGTAAAGGACTTGTACACCATCCTTTACATGTACCAAACATTGCTAAAAGAAATTTAAGAAGATCTGAATAAATGAAAGGATAGTCCATGTTCATGGATTGGAAGATTAAATATCATTTGGATGTCAATTTTGCACAAAGACATTTATAGATTCAATGCATTGCCAATCAAAATTCCAGCAACCTTCTTTGCAGAGATGGAAAAGCCAATTATCAAATTGACATGAAAGATTAAGAGGTCTGAATAGCTAAGATCATCTTGAAAAAGAAGAATGAAGTTGGAGAATTCACACTTTCTAATTTTAAAACTTATAATTACTACACAGTAATCAAAACAGCATATTTTTGGTCTATATTTATAGACCAACGAAATTGAATTGAGAGCTCAGAAATCAACCCTCACATTTATGGTCAACTGTATTTGACAAGGTGGAAAAAACCACTCAATTAGGAAAAAATATTCTCTTCAACAAATGGTGCTGAAAAAACTGGATATCCATTTTCCAAAAAAAAAAAAAAAAAGAAAGAAAAAAACAGTAGGACACTTACCTCACACTATAAATATAAACAAACTCAAAATGGATCAAAGACCTAAATACAAAAACTAGAATTGTCAAACTCCTATCAGAAAATGTAGGGAAACATCTTCAAAAGCTTGTCTTAGACAATGGTTTCTTAGACTTGACACCTAAAGGGCAAGTCACAAAATTAAAAATAGATAAGTTGGACCTCATCAAAATTACAAACTTTTGTTCCACAAGGACTTTATCATGAACATAAAAAGACAATATACAAAATGGGAGAAAATATAAACCACAAATCCAAAAAAAGCCTTAATATCCAGTATATATAAAGAAATCCTTCTACGTAACAACAAAAATAAATAACCCAATTTAAAAATGTGCAAACATCTTAAACAGACATCTCTTCAAAAAAGATATACAAATGGCCAGAAAGCACATGAAAAAAATGCTTAATATCATAAGCCATCAGGGAGTGGCAAATCACAACCACAAGATACCATTTCAGACCCATTAGAATGGCTGCTATTAAAAATGGAAAGAAAAAATAAGTATTGGGGAGGATGCAGAGAAATTAGAACAGTCATTCATTGATGGCCGCAATGTAAAAATGTTGCAGCCATGGTGGAAGACCGCTTGGTGGTTTCTCAGGAAGCTAAGTATAGAACTACCATATGACCTGTAAAATCTCCATACAATAATTAAAAACAGAGACTTAGAACAGATATTTGCACACCTATGTTCATTACAGCATTGTTCACAATTGCTAAAAGATGGAAGCAGCCCAACCAATGAATGGATAAATAATATGTGTATATATATATACAGTGGAATATTATTCAGCTGTGAAAAGAATGAAGTCCTGATACATATAATAACATGGATGAAGACATCATATTGAGTGAAATAAGCCTGACACAGAAACAAAATGACAAATGTTGTATAATTCCACTGCTTTGAAGCAATTAGAATAATCAAACTCATAAAGCCATAGTTTAGAACATAGATTACCTGGGGACAGGTGTGGGCATAGGGAATGGGAAGTTAAGGCTTAAAATGTACAGGATTCCTATTTGGGATGATGGGAATGTTTTGGTAATGGATGGTGATTTGGGTAGCATAACATTGTAAACACAATTAACAGCACTGAAATGTATATCTGAATATGGTTAAAAGGGGAAATGTTAGATTGTGTATATGCTAACAGCAAAATTAAAAAACAAACATGGAACTCCACTACACAAACAGTGAATACTGAGTTAACCATAGACTCTAATTAGTTGTACACTTATAAAAGTATGCTACTGTAACACATGTTCCATATTAATGCAGGATGTTGGTGGTGGGGCAATATATGGGAATCCTGTATTTTATGCATGATTGTTCTATAAATCCACAATTTTCCTAATTTAAAAAATATTTAAAAGTTATTAGGACAATTAGTCTTTGGCAACCCGGAAAAAAGAAATTGATTCTAACCTCAGAGTTTTCATAATAATAAAAAGAGATATGTCTAAAATGAAAGGAATCCATACAAGCACTACAAAAAAAAAAAAAAAAACCTCAGATAACGTACTAAGTTGAATAATGTCCCTACAAAATTCATGTCCACCCTCAACTACAATGTGAAATTATTTGGAAATAGGGTCTTTGTAGATGTGATTACTTAACATGATGTATTGATTAATGTGACCCCTAAATTCAACAATTCATAATCCTTATGAGCAGGTCATGTTAAGACACTGAGAGACACCCAGGGAAAACGTTATTTGAGAACAGAAACAGACACTGGAGTCATTTGTCTGTAAGCCACGACCAATCATTTGGCTGGCAAACTCCAAAAATGTAGGAGAAGCATGGAGCAGATTCTCTTTCAGGGACTCCATAAACATACAACCTTGCTGACACTTTGATTTCATACTTCCATACTTCAGAACTAAGTCATCTAGTTTGTGGTACTTTGTTAGAGCAGCCCCAGGAATCTGATGTAGGTGTTTTTTATTATTTACTTGGAAGAGTTTGTGGTCTTGCCAAAGATTAAAAATATATAAAGTTAAAAATTATTGTTTGATTTAATAAAAATTTTTTTAATTAAGTAATGTCTTCTTCAAGGGAAAATATTATTAATAAGTGTGCTGGTTTGAAAGGAAGTATGCGCCCTAGAAAAGCCATGTTTTGGTCAAAATCCCATTTCATAAGGGTAGAACGGTCTCTGTTCAATACTGTATGTTTGAAACTGTGATCAGATCATCTCCCTGGATGATGTGATTTAGTCAAGAGTGGTTGTTAAACTGGATTAGGTGACGACATGTCTCCCCCCATTTGGGTGGGTCTTGATTGGTTTACTGGAGTCCTATAAAAGAGGAAACATTTTGGAGAAAGTGACTCAGAGAGAGCAGAGAATGCTGCAACACCACAAAGCAGAGAGTCCACCAGCCAGCGACCTTTGGAGATGAAGAAGGAAAACACCTCCCGGGGAGCCTCATGAAACTGGAAGCCAGGAGAGAAAGCTGGCAGATGATGCCATGTTCGCCTTGTGCCCTTCCAGCTGAGAGAGAAGGCCTGACTGTGTTCGCCATGTGCCTTCTCACTTGAGAGAGAAACCTGTTTAGGCCTTCTCGAACCAAGATATCTTTCCCTGGATGCCTTTGATTGGACATTTCTATAGAGTTGTTATAATTGGGGCATTTTCTCAGCCTTAGAACTGTAAACTAGCAACTCATTAAATTCCTCTTTCAAAAAGTCATTCCATTTCTGGTATATTGCATTCCAGCAGCTAGCAAACTAGAACAATAAGTCAAACCATTTTTATTAGCCAAAAGGTAATTTATTGTATAAATTAATCATAATGTATTCAACCACTTCCTTATTGATGGACATTTAATATTGTTTTCAAGATTTTTTACTGTAATGTTTGGTCAAAATAAAGTAAATCTCTTGCTGTAGAACTCTGCTTTGACCTAGATGGCCTTCATTCCCCAACAGGCCAATGTGCCTTGTTTACATGACAGGAGGAGAGTCCCAAAAGATTGAGTGAAAGTCCACAAGCCCTGGTGTGGCCCATGTTCAGAACTGGCAAACTATTATTTCTGCCATAGTTGATTGGCCAAATCAAATCAAAATAGAGTCCAGATTCAAGGAAAGGAAAATTAGACTCTACAATCTAATGAAAATATCTGTAAAGTTACATTGCAAAGTATTTTGTTACAGTAAGGAGTAAAATATTTGAACAAGAGATAGAGACTTGCCAGAGGAAATTGCTTGATGGTGGAGTATATGAACCAGAGAATGGCCTCATAAAGGAAATGGCCTCTGCTTTGACTGATGTATCAATCAGATCATTTCTACATGTGACTTCACCATAGCCTTTTTTGTGAAAAACATTTTTACTGCTATAGCAGAATTTACTTTCAAGACATCTAAATGAATATAAGGACAGTTTCAAAATTTACACCTTCACAGATGAGAAATTCTCATGGTTTTCATCGTGTTCCTTATCCATGAACCACAAAAAAAGGTACAGCAAGCAAGAGTGTAAATATTGACAAGTTTTAGAAAAGGCAAGGACATAAAGTCCTAATGAGGTAGATAAGTTTGGCTAAAAGGCAAAAGAAATGTTTTTTCTGTTTCATATTGGAAAAGAAATAATATGCTGTGATAACTGCTTTCCTTTAAAACCTTGTTGATATGACCTACCTACAATAGAGGAAAAAAAAGGAAGGTTAAGGGTTTGCCTTGGCTTGTCACTGAGCAAAAATGAGATTTTGTCAAAGAGGGAATAGCTGAAAAACAATTGTGAGGTGTTTTCTATCTGTGTTTTTTGAAAGTAGTCAAAGTGCAATATGAGTCACTGTTCCATGGCTAGGAGGAAGAAGCAGCACTCCCTCTATATGTTGTTACCTCTGTCATAAAGAGGGGTTTGTGGTTTGGACTGTAGAAATATCGATGCAGTTGTGTGTAAATTACCACATAAAGATAAGCTACTAAGACCAAAGAGAAAGAAGCATCTATGACCACAGCAGCTGACACTATTCAATATAAATATTCGGGCATATTCTTTGCCTTTGTACTCCAGAATAAGCTCTAATAGGCAACTAAATGATGGTTGTTCCCAATAATTAACCTGAATATTCCTAGAGCAGCTCCTTTCTTATGAAACCAGAGGTAAAGTCTTACTTTAAGCAAGGCTTCCAAATCCTAAATCCCTGAAAATGATTCATATGAGGAAGTGAAAACTTCTGTAATCATTTGTGACTAAGGACTTGAATACCAGCCTGAATTAAATGTAATAGGGGATTAGCCCTTTATCCCTTTTTCAGTATCCATTGTTGACAATAGGCAATCATGCCAAGAAGATAAAGATTCCTGAAATTGCAGTTGACCTGGTACTTTGAGGATTACCCTCAGTCAGGAAGAAGATAGGCAATGCTGTCCTACAGAGTTATTCTGTCCTAAATTACACATGAGGATGAATGTAAATACAATAACTCTTTGCAAGGCTTGAGGCCCCTGTAAGCTAAAAATGAAATAAAATTATGAACTGCCTTTAAATGCCAACATTAAGGAGGAGACTAGTAGAATGCCACTGATACACTGAATAAAGAATGCAATGTCAAGAACAAGTATTATATGATCTCACGTATATGAAAGAATTAGAATATGCAAATTTATAGTAAAAAACTGGTTACCAGAAGCTGGGGTGTTGGTAGAGAATGGGGAGTTAATGCTTAGTTGATACAAAGTTTCTGTTTAGGATGGTGGGAAAGTTTTTGTAATGTGTGGTGGTGATAGCAGCACAACACTGTGATGGCAATTAACACTGCTGAATTCTATATTTGATAGTGGTTAAAGGAAGAAAATTTAGGACATATATATGTTACCAGAATAAAAACTGAAAAGAAAATTACAAGAAATAATGGAATGTCTAGGAAAGACAGATTCATACAATATTCAACTGATAATTTGAGAAAATAAAAATAAACTTTCAGTGTAACCTTGGAGAAGTCTGATCCAAGAATACTAGGAAACTTAATATGAAAACAAACATGAGAATATATCACCAGGATTTATTGGTATGGAAAATAAGGTAGAGTATAATGTTACTATTTAAAAGTACTGGATTTCATAAAACCATGTTAGTCAATCAGTATCAATGAGAAAAGACAGCAATTTTATAACAGTTACTGTATACATATCTGGCATAAACCCATGTTTTTTTATTGAGATGTATGCCCTTTCCTGCTTCTATATGGAAATGCTATTGGGGACATTTGAGAGGTTTTAGCAGAGTTTAACTTTATCTTAACTAGACAGATATATTGAATTATTATGAATGTATTTGGCATTGAGAACAAAATGGTTGGTAGAAAAGAAAAGGATCTCTTTTTGTATTGAGGTTTTGGACAGTAGATTGTGAGACAATATGTCAGTTAAATAAGAATCATTCAGCATTCCTTATAAGGAAGAAATACTAAATATAATCTTTCTAGATTATATTTCTAGGGTATAATAGACAGCATACTGTAATAGTTTGAAGCTATATGTACTCCAGAAAGATATGTTCTTAAATCTAATCAATTCCTGTGGCTGTAAATCCATTGTAAGTAGTACCTTTTGATAAGTCTATTTCAGTTAAGGTGTGACCCACCTCATTCATGATGGTATTTAATCCTGTTACTGGAGTCCTTTTAAATGAAATGAATATAGAGAAAGAAAGCCACAGGAACAAGAAGCTGAAAAACTGGGAAGAGAAGGGAGAGACCAGAAGATGCTGCCATGTGACTTGTCATCTGGAAGAGTAGCCAGGGATTGCTAAAAGCTGGTCTTCAGGAAGAAATCATCACCATAATGATCGCTTAATTTGGACATTCTCATAGCCTCCAGTTTTAAGCTAATAAATTCCTATTATTTAAATCCAACCCATTCCATGGTATCTGCTTTCAGCAGCCTAGGAGAATAAAATGGATTTTGGTACCAGAAGAGTAGGGTGTAGCTATTGCAACTACCATAAAAGCAAAAACAGCTTTTTAATTAGGTAATGGGTAGAGGACATAAAATTGTGCAGTGCTTGATAGAAAAGGTCTAGATTGCTTTGAAGAGATGGTTGGTAGAAATATAGGTGTTAAAGATACTTCCAATGAGGTCTTGGACAGAAGTGATGAATGTGTCATCAGAAATTAGGAGAAAGGAGATCTCTGATTTAAAGTGGCATATAACATGGCACTTTGAGTTCTGAGATCACTTCTGAAGCAGATTTTGAAAGTGAAGAAGTTGGATATTTAGCTGAAGAAATTTCAAAGCTAAATGTGAAAAATGAAGTCCAGTTTCTCCTTGCAGTTTATGGTAGAGTGTGAGAGGAAAGGGATAAGCTGAGACTTGAGTGCCCAGGCACAAAGTAACCAAAAATTGATAGTTTGGAACTTTTAGAACTTCTGGAAAGTAAACTACCCAGAGAATAGGGCTTCATGTGACGGTTTAATTGAACATGGAATCAGGCTGCCATTTTAGTGCAAATAATGTTTGGAAATTCAATTATTCAGAAAGGATAGGTAGAACGTTGTTTTGTCTGATGGTTGAGAACCCTGTGAACCTCATGCAAAACCAACAAGTTTTCTTGAGAGATCTGTATGAACAGAACCAATGCAAGCCTTCACTAGAAGGGACAGATTGAAAGAAAAATGACTTCAAAGGCAGAACCATGGAAGCTGAGGTCTGGACCAAAGACATCTTCTTAGACCAGGAGAGCAAGTCCACCCCTGGGTGGAAGGGTGGGAATGCCCCAGCACTCAGAGAGAATGGGTCTTCCATTCAGTTGTTCAGGAAAAGTCCTGCTGCCCCTAGCTCAGAGAGGGTGGAGCATATTCACTGGGGATTGTAGAGAATCTGGCTCTCACCTCAGTGTCTTACAGGTTGAAGCCTTCACCCCAGTGTTTGGGTTGCAGATGGCTGTTGTATGATACTTGGAAAGCATGGGACTACTGCTCCATTTGTCCTAGAGGACAAAACAGCTTTCTATAGATGACTCTGAAGACCTTGAAATCTAATGGAATTATTTGGGACCTGTTACCCCTGTTTTTCTTCCAATTTCTCCCTATGGGAATAGTAATATTTATCTTTTGCCTATTTCTACTTTGTATATTGGAAGCAAATGATTTGCTCTCTAGGTTTCAGAGGTCCACAGATGGAGGTATCTGAATGGCCCAGCTATGTTCACCATTAACACAATCAACTACAGTTATGTAACTATAGTCATAGTAAATTAAGTCTTTTAGTAAATCCTGGCTGCTGGGACCCCACAAAAGTGGCAGGGAGTACCCTTCTAAGGAAAAAGCACTATTATGGCAGTAATAGTTTAACAACCAGTTCTCCACAACAAAATACATAAAAATGAAACTAAACAAAACTAATTTGTTAATTTCCAAAGCATAAAAATTTCCACCATGGCCATTTTTAAGCTAGGAATGGGATGTCACTGAAAGTGAAGTTGGGAGAAAAACACTGTAAGGTCTTGTGAGGTGGCTTCAGAACTGCAAAAGTATCTATTATAGCAAGTATGGATCCATCATAATAGATTCACTGACTATCATGATTGCTGAAAGTGCTTATCACATACATGTGCTCAAAAATACTTATTAAATGAATGGATATCTCAAATGAGTCACACTAATTTATGAGCCAGTTTTATTATGTTTAGAGTAGTTTATTCACTTTTGACTTTTATACTCTAATGAGGATATAGACAAATTGGAGAATGTATCAAAGGATATTGATAAGAATGCTGATGCATAGTAATAGTATATCATAGCAGGAATATCTGAAAAAAATGATAAAGTTTGCTTACTGAAGTGGGAACTTATAAGTCACAGGATAACCACCTTCAAATATTTTGGAAGGATTGTTTTTTGAAAGAGAGATTTGATTTCCCTATGTATAGCTTCGAGTAGAAATAGAAAAGGACAGATTATAGGGAAACATTATTTAGCTCACTATATAGATCTTTTTCAATGATTTAAACCTTCTAAAGACAGACTAAAATGCCAAGGCAATTAAATAATCCATTATCATTAGTTCAGGGGAAGGGAGGAAATTTGTTGAAAATTTTGTTCTGGATGTACGACTGCCTAATAGCAGATTAGATTGCATGGCATCAAATTCTCTGACATCTTTACTTTTTTTTGTAAACAAATCCTATATCAGAGACTTTTGGTCTCTGATACCCAAATAATTGATGTATGTTATTACAAATTCTCCCCATAGGTGAAATTACTCTCCGCTCTTGTACAGATGAATGGCAAATTGTTTCCAACTCACAACTGAAAGTTGAGCTGCATAATTTGGTTAATGAGAAACCACATTCCAACTCATAAAGCCAACAGTTAGAGAAAATGAGTATTTTATTTACATAACATGAATATAAAGCATGCCTCATTTTAGTATTATGTTTTTAGTATTATTTAGTATTATTATTATTTTATTATTTTTATAATAAAAACATTCTGTTTCAATATGACAATAGAGAAATAAAAATATATTTATAGGAAATGTGAAATGAGATATTTTTCCAAACCTCTTTAAATATTTTTATAGAGAGCAAGCATATCTGAGACCAAAATCTCTATGAAGTTCATATCCATCTCACTGTAAAACTGTTTCTTGATAAAGATATATATACATGTTCTTAGTTGATATACTCTGGCATTTTTTTTAATTTGCCATGTGAAAATATTATATTGGTTGATATAAATTGTGACCATTTTATTGTTCACTAAAATAAAATACAATAATTGCATGAGTGTTAATATTTTTGAAAATGTTTTGCCAGGTAAATATATGATAATTAAAAACTTCTTTGACAGGAACTAATTTTCTGGACAAGACATTTAGTATTTTAGGTGATCAATGTTATCATCTAGAAAATGAGCAGATTGAACCCTAACACTGTAAGATTGTCTATATTTCTGTACTTCACATTCTCCCCCCAAAATTATTTCAAAGTTAAACATCATTTGAATGGTTATCATGTAAAAAGTTGTAAACTAGGCACTGGTTACACAGAAGAATAAAACCTGGGGGTATAGGGTCCAGTAAATAGGAGCCATCACTTAAAATAATGGTAAAATATACACTAACTTGCATGCAAGCTAAATGTGTAGTCAAGGGCAGCGTGATTAACGTCAAGAAGATGACATAAGAGAATGTTTGTACAGGGGATGTGGAAGTTCAGCAAGTCCATCAGGTGGCAAACAGACCTGAGGAAATCATGGAATAAAAAGTTCCACCACAAGTTTGCCACATTCATAGTCTTTTACTGTGAACAGAGAAATTTGAGTATTACCAAAATATACTCATATTAAAATTAGTTAGTTTTCATAACTTACCCAGCTGAAGTCACTTATCTAGCCTCAGTTTGCAAACAAAACGTTTCAGCTTTACTAGAAACACTGTAGGCCACTCCTTTCTAGAAATATTCTCCTTCAGTTTCCACGTTCAGTCCATGTTTCTTCTTACCAGCCTGTTCTTTTGTCAGTTCTGCTGGGTCCTTTGTCAGGAAGACCACTGTAAGTCAGTGCATTTCTCAAATTTTTGTTTTAGGATCTCTACTTTAATATATTTCCCTACCTCCTTAGGACATATTGTCCATATTCATGATTTCCATTGCCATGTGTATGAGGAATTAGACATCTATAGCCTAGATATGCTCTGTTAGATTTTCATTTTAATCTCCACATAGCTGACATTTTAACTTGTCATATGCTTCCCCACAAAGTGCTTGTCTTCATTTATTTCTTAAATCAGAAAACAGTGATACCATATTAGGTATCCAACCAGGCACCCAGCCATCATTCTTACACTTTCTTATAATCCTTATTTCCTATATGTTCAATTTCTTTCTTTTTTTTTCACATTTAGGGCTCTCCATCACATGATCTAAGTCATCATATCCTCTGACTGTCAAAGAACATTATAGGGATATATCAAGGTCATATCAATCATAGTTTCAATGAAATAGCTGAGAAAGTGCCATCTCTACCTCCTCACTTTTTCTTCTCATACATTTTCTACGGTGTGATTTTTTTTAAAGACATAAACCTACTCATGTCAATCACCAATGAAAATCCCTTTGATTGTTTTCCATTATCCTGAAAATAAAAATCAAATTTTTTTTCATGGCCTTTAAAACCCTGTATTTGGTGTTGTGTGTCTCTCTCTCTTCATTTAATGTCTCATTTGATACTCAAACTGTACACACTCCAGCCATTACAAATTGCTCTCCATTTCTTTTCTATGTCATTTTCCCATTTCATGTGTCTCAACATGCTGCTTTATTTACATGAAATGAATTATCCTTACTTCTACCTCACTTCTGCTTCATCTTACATACCAATATTGTGCTTCTGATCTCAGCTTTCCCTAGCCAACCATCCTCCCCAAACTATAATTCATCTGACCTTAGTATATTTCACTTCACTTTGCAACACTCGGTACCTTTGTAATGTTTGATTTAATGATTCTGTTA
Organism: Myrmecophaga tridactyla; assembly: GCA_004026745.1. Lineage (NCBI taxonomy): Eukaryota > Metazoa > Chordata > Mammalia > Pilosa > Myrmecophagidae > Myrmecophaga > Myrmecophaga tridactyla. The sequence continues at coordinate 1,055 of PVIY010058420.1, read as the reverse complement.
CCACTAAGATATCTTCATTTAAACGAGCCTACAAAACTGAGTTATATAAACAACCCAGTCATAATGTATAGAGTTTTTCAGCATGTTTGTTTTGTTCTATGTGTGAATTGTACTATTAGGACATATGCAAAATATTTAGATTGTGACTCTATTTTTTGATAGTGGGAGTGATGAGAGAAAGAGCTTTTCAATTTTTTATTTTCAGGAAAATAAAAGCAGCAAAATTAGAATTTTAATATGTTAAGGGATTGCTACATTAGAGCTAAATTTTGAGGGTTTCTTGTTAGAACAGTTTAATTCAGACTCAGCAATGATGGAAAAACATTGCTGTCTGTAACAGCCTCCTAGTAGAAATTCAAATTTCTGATGATATGTTTACTTACCTATTTATTTGTCTGTTTATTTAATTGATTAGAAAAGTTGTAGGCTAACAGAAAAATCATGCAGAAAATACGGAGTTCCCATATACCACCTCCACATGCAGAAACCTGTAGTTTTCCCTATTAACAACACTTTGATTTAGTGTGGCAACTTCATTATAATTGATAAAACAATATTGTTATAATTATACTTTTAACGATCATTCATAGTTTACCTTAGGGTTGACTGTCTGTGTTGTACATTACTATGTGGTTGTTTTTTAAATTTTTATTCTATAGTAACATATATGCAACCTAAAATTTCCCCTTTTAACTTCCCTCACAGATATGATTTAGTGGAGTTCATTACATTCACATCATGCTACTATCACCACCATCCATTTCCAAAACTTTTCCATCACCCCAAACATAAACTTTTTACCAACTGAACATTAACTCCTCATTGTCCACCCTCTCTCCAGTCCCTGTCAGCCAATATTCTAGTTTCTGCCTCTATGAATTTGCTTCTTCTACTTATTTCATATAAATGTAGTCATACCATAATGGTTTGTTAATGTTGTCAGAATGCAATATACCAGAAACGGGTTGATTTTTATAAAGGGAATTTATTAAGTTGCAAATTTGCAGTTCTATGGCCATAAACATGTCAAAACTAAGGCATTCAGAGAAAGATAA
>PVIY010058419.1:0-12467 GCA_004026745.1 Myrmecophaga tridactyla | reverse complement strand
TTTGCTGGAGTACCGGGGATAGGCATGGAACTCAGGCCCTAAGAACATATGCTGTGCTCTTTTCTGACAGGTGTTGCCATGTAAGAACCAAGTGCAGTTTCTAAACAGCTGTGGAATTTGCTCCACAGTCCACATAGTGATATGTCTCCAAGGAGCTGTGGGTCATGTGGCCAATATATGAAATCTTCACTGAAGTTCTCATGAAGATCACTATGTTGTGCACCAGGATTTCAGGTAATGTGCATAAGAAGTACACATAGGAAAATGGTCCTCCCATCTCAGCTTTCACAGTAAAATTCACGTTCTCTGAGGGCGCAATCTCTGATCACTGTGTGGTATCAAAGCCACCAACTCATTTACTTGCTCATTTGGAATGTAGCCAGTCCCTTGGCACGTGAGACAGGTGATGCTGTCTCGCCCTGTGAACTCCACATATGGGAACTGAGCAATGGCTTCTTCCTGTTCTCGTTCAGCCTGCAAATCCTCCCTGTCATCTTTCTTCCGCTTGCAGGAAGGGAGATGGGCAGAAGCAGAATGATGAGATCCCATGGCCAAGATGTGCCATCTGTCTCATGACCTGCCTCCTGCTCCGTGGCTGCTTCTCCCTTTCACTGCGCACGCGTCCAATCTCGCTTAAGTCTTGCCATGATTCTCTGTGGGCTTGGGTCTCTGTGTCTGGACATAGGCAGGTGTTGTCTCACTGCTGAGAGACTTTACAGTCTGCGTGATGGATGGTGGGAGGGATCTTGGCTGCTGTCAATGGGACTGAGCAGTGTGGGAACAAGTGAGGGGGAGGGGAAAGGACCAGCCAGTTTGGGATGGAAGCTTCCTATCTGATATTTTTCTCTTCCCTTGATTCACAGTTTGTATAGACTGGGATCCCTCTCCAGTCTACACTTTCCCCAGAGTTCTGAAGAAGGAAGAATTGTCACTTTTTTTGTTGAATTTCTGGGGAGAGGTTTTCAGTAGCTGTTTATGTTGCCATGTTGTTGACATCACCTCTCCTGTAACCTTTTTTGTACTTGTTACAAATTGCATCATTGTACACCATATGTCCCAAACCACAGATTATCATCACTTTTAATGCATTTATATTTTAGCACTTGTAGGAAGTTAGAAGCAGAGTTACATTCCAAAAAATGCAGTTACTCCGACATTTACAATCATCCAACTGGTTACCTTTATCACAGGTCTTTCTTTGTGCTACCTGGACCACTGTCTAGTGACATTTTCCTTCAGTCTGAAAAATTAGCTTTGACATTACTTGTAGGGCAGATCTAGTGTTTATGAACTCCCTCAGTTTTTGTTTATCTGCGAATGTCTTAATCTCTCCCTCATTTTAAAAAAAGGTCTCAATGTGCAGGTTTGAAAGGATGTATGTTCCCTAGAAAAACCACGTTTTAAACCTAATCCCATTTTGTAAAGGCAGCCATTTCTTCTAATCCCCATTCGGCACTGTATGTTTGAGACTGTAATTAGATCATCTCCCTGGAGATATGACTCAATCAAGAGTGGTTGTTAAACTGGATTAGGTAGAGATATGTCTCCACCTATTCAGGTGGATCTTGATTAGTTTACTGGACTCCTATGAGAAGAAACATTTTGGAGAAAGAGAGATTCAGAGAGAGCAGAAAATGACATAGCCATGAGAAGCAGAGAGTCCACCAGCCAGCGACCTTTGGAGATGAAGAAGGAAAATGCCTTCCAGGGGGCTTCCTGAAATAGGAAGCCAGGGGAGAAAGCCAGCAGAAGGTGCCGTGTTCACCATGTGTCTTTCCGGATGAGAGACAAACCCTGACTGTGTTTGCCATGGACCTTTCCACTTGAGAGAGAAACCCTGAACTTCATTAGCCTTCTTGAACTAAGGTATCTTTCCCTGGATGCCTTAGATTGGACATTTCTATAGACTTGTTTTAATTGGGACATTTTCTCAGCATTAGAACTGTAAACTAGCAACTTATTAACATCCCCCTTTAAAAGCCATTCTGTTTCTGGTATATTGCATTCTGGCAGCTAGCAAACTAGAACATACTACATAAGATTCTTGGTGGTCAGTTGTTTTCTTTCAGCACATTAAATATTTCAACCCACTGCCTTCTTGCCTCTGTGGTTTCTGATGAGAAATCAGCATTCAACTGATTGATTAGGACATAATACAATACTTTCCTCTTGCAGCTTTCAGAACTCTTTGTCTTTTGTATTTGACAGTCTGACCAGTATGTGATGGGCCATATTTTTCTTCAAGTTTATTCTTTCTGGTGCCTCTGGGCTTCTTGGATGTACATATTTGTCTTTTGCTAAGCTTGGGAAGTTTTACACCATTATTTCTTTGAATATTCCTTCTATCTTTAACTGAGACTCCCATAATGCATATATTGCTATACTTGAGAGTGTCCTAGAGGTCTTTTAGGGTATTTATATATATATATATATATATATATATATTTTCTTCTGCTTCTCAACCTGAGAAATTTCAATTGTCTTGTCTTCTATTTTGTTGTTTCTTTCTTCTACCATTTCCAATATGCTTTTGAGGCTTTCCTGGGAATTTTTCATTTCAGTTCCTGTGTTAACTCCAGTATTTCTGTTTGTTGTCTTTTAAACATTTCTATACCTTTATTGAGATTCTCATATTATTCATTTGTAGTTTTCTTGATACACTTTAGTGCTTTCTCTGTATTTGCATTCATCTCCTTGAGCATAATGATCATTTTTTAAAAGTCTTTGGTATGTCTATGATCTGGTCTTCATTAGTGTTTTTTAGAAGTTCATTCTCTTCGTTTGGAAGGGCCACCATTTCCTGCTTCTTTGTCTTGCACACTGCACACTTTAATATTTTAAAATGTTAAATCAGGGATTTATTCCTAAAATGTCTGTTTCTTGAGTTTGCAACCAGCTGGCAATATGACAGAGATTTTCTTGAATATCAGGAGCTAAAAAACAAAGCAAACCTAAGCGAAAAGAACCTTTTATTGTCTTTGCAAATTAGGTTTGAGTTAGCTGGTGCTCTCTTTCAGAGTTCAGACCTCTTAATCAGTAAGGTCAGCCCAAACCGTATGTAAAGGGCCCTGTTTGTCTGGGTCTGTGATTTTCCTGGGCTTGGGCTTGCTAGTAGCCTTAGGAGTTTCCTGTTAAGAGGAATTTGATTGTCCCCTCTATTTCCTAGGAAACAGATCTTCTTCCTCTCTCTGGTGTTCTACTGCTGGATTTAAAGCAGGTAAGACTTTGCCCTGTGCTGGATGCATCTAGGTGTTTTACACTGCTTTCATTGTCTCAAGCTGTTTTTGCTTGCAGGGCAAATTCTGGTAGGGGGAAATGCTGGGGGGGAAAGTCCGTCTTTTCCTGACAGAATGAGGTCTGGGACCCACAAAGGGAGTGCTGGTTGGTTCCAAACTTTCTTGGGGCAGGGATGGTGGAGGGGCTAAGAAAGGTACCAAGACCTTCTTACAATAGCTCCCTAAAGCTGCACTTTCTTGACTCAGCCCCTGCCCAGCAAATGCAGTCCTTCAACTGTCCTCTGCAGCTCTGAGGAAGCATACAAGTTTCCTCCGCCACCTTTATTTGGGGTGGGTTAGAAAATGGCTTCCCTCAGAGCTGGGCCCCCAGTAATCAGAAATAGCTAGTTAAAAGCAGTGATCATTGATTGGTCCATGCCCTGGATCTTGGGGAAGTGGATTTTTATTTCCTCTTATGACACTGGAAAGGTATGCCACTGGCTGGACCTCACTACTACCTGCTGCAAGAGTGGAGACTAGAAGACAGTAACTGCTATGTGGAGAGAGTAATTTACTGATAATTACTGTAATTTACCATCCTCTTCTTCCAGCTCTTCCCTGGATGCTGTACAATGTTCTACTGGACTCTGGAGTTTTGAAGCAGTTCATTAAGACAGTTCCTGCCTGTTTAATAGCTGTTGTGGTGGGGGAAATGATTCCTGGGCTTCCTAGTCCACCATCTTCCCACAATCCTCATCACCTGGCAGCCTTTTAAACAAGTATCGACAGGAATTTTACAGTTCAATTCAAAGTTAATACCACGTACAATGGAACATTATTCAGCCATTAAAATAAATGAAGTTCTGACATGCTACACCATAGATGAACGTCTGAAGACATCATCATATTGAGTGAAATAAGTCAGACAATGGGTCAGATACTGTATGATTCAACTTAAATAACTAAAATAAGTAAATCCATAAAAACAAAATGCAATATAGATACTTGGGTGGGTCTGAGGAATGGGCAGTTAATGGATAATGAATCCAAGGTTTCTGTTTGGAGTGATGGGAGAGTTCTGGTAATGTTTGGCGATGAGGATAACACAACATTGTGAATATGATTAATCCCACTGAATTTAATGTTTGAGACTGGTTGGGATGGGAAATTTTTATGTTGTATATTTCCACAATAAAAAAAAAGGATGGCTAAAGAGACAATGATGATTAAATGCAACATGTGATCCTGGACTGGATCTACTAATGGAGGATATAGTGGCCAAAAGGACATTACTTGGACACATGAAAATATTAGAATATTGACTGTAAGTTTTATATCAATGTTAAGTTTTTTGAACTTGATAAATATACTTGATAAATATTCTAGAGATACTAAAACTAAAATCTCAAAATACAATATCTGAGATCCATCCTTCTAGAAAGAAGGAATTAAACTAATTGGATAATGTGTATTTGTCCCTGAAATACTTGGCAAAATTCCAACCCGCAATTTACAAAATAGTATAAATAATAGATATAGATTAAAAGATAAAAAGATTCTGATTTTTAAAACTTCTTTATGTGTATTACATCAATATAATAGAAATGGCACAGACTAAGAAAACCTTTCACATTTTACTTACATTAAAAACTAATTTCTTCCTTCAGTGTAGGATCCTCCAGGGCACAAGGCTGGCCCACTCTCTGGACCTTTCCCAGACACCCCCCCACCCCCTTCCCAGTAGTCCGACTGTGAGCCGGTGGGGGTGGGGGGTCGGGGGTGGTGTCTGACGCCCGGCGCTGGGAGTGGGCGCCAGAGCTCCTCTATTGGCCCAGGCCGCAGAAGCCACAAGCCGTTAAGTCCCCCAGAGGGGCAGGGAGAGTGCAACTCCCGGCACTCTGCTGCGGGGCGCCCCCTCAGGCACTTTCTCCCGTCAACGTGGTGAGCCGAGACATCGGATTCTGAAGGAGATCCAAAGGCTTCAGAAAAGCATAGATCTATTGGTAAGGAAGCTGCCCTTCAGCCTCCTGGTGAGAGAAACATGTGCTAAATTCTCTCGCGGTGTGGACTTTAACCCTGCTGGCCCAACAAGAGGCAGCACAAACTTTTCTAGTTCATCTCTGAGGACGCCTATCTCCTCTCTTTACAGAACTTGATGCTAGCACATATTAAAAAAGTATAATCTCTGTATTCTCATAATGATCCATTTAAAATTTTTTTATTAAAAATTATTTCTATTATCTCTCCAGTTATAAAAAATTCCATAGTATGAATTATTATATATCTTGATTTACAAGTAAGAATAAAATGTTAAATTCAACATGTTAGAATTTCTGAATTACATTGATAGGCATTTAGTGAAAGGAACTAAAACACTAAACCTTAAATATTTGTATTTCAACCCCAATTAAGTTTTTGAAAAGGTATCAATTTGTTTATAGGCACAGTCCACTCAATAACATGATGTCCATAAAGATGAGATTAATCTGGTGGATGGAGATTTGCATGCTAGACATGCTGGACCCATCCCATGTCTCTCCCTTTTCTGGAAGGATGTGCAACTGGCCAGAAGAATCCGAGGCATTGAAGCTGGACTTGGCTGAGGTCCTGCAGTCAGTGGTCTTGTAAGCCTTTCCTGCTCACCCTGAGAGCAAGTGTTTTTTTGGAGGAAAAATACCTAGCTTCTCATCGCTGGAGATAGTTTCTCAGAAGTCTTCTTTCTCCACCTTTACTCCCTTGTTGCCTTGCCTTCCCTCTGTTCTTTAGAAAAGGTTGAACCTGTTTTTAAATTTATGTGTGGGTCATGATGGCTAAAGCTTTTTTGTACAATGTTAAACAAAGATATTTTTCTGTTAAGTAATGACCAGATGAACTGAATCTGACAGAGTTAAGCTTTCCGTTTTATAAGGACCAGATGATCTCATTTTAAGAGAATTTTTTCTTAACCTTGCGAAAATACCTTGTTACTAAATATACTAGTGAAGTTTCAAGGATGATACCAGAGGCCCTCCCTGCAGCCATGAGCAAATCCATGGAGCTGAGTGCTGTCTGGAGTTACCCATCTCCTGGCTGTATGTGTGTGCTGCCATGTTGCTTTGCTCTTTTCTATTTTTTATTTTTAAAGAAGATTGAAGATTGCATGGCTTTCCACTGCAACAGAAGTAATATATAAAACAATCAACACAATTCCAAAGACCTCTGAGTTATTTTCAGATAAGAGACTCCGAGGTTTTAATTTGTGACTTCAGTAAACAAATTATTTTATATGACTGTTTTAATGATTTTGAAGATATCAAATTTGCTGGTTATTGGAGAAAAGGACATTACTTGTTGTTACAGAGCTTTCTGTACTGCTTACAATTTTTACCATGTGTATATTTCATTTTATTTGAAACACAGGGCAAAAAATTAAGAGACGACTACTCAGTTGCATGGATGGGTCCAGTATGTCTAGCAAGCAAATCTCCATCCACCAGATTAATCTCATCTTTATGGACATCAAGTTATTGAGTGGACTGTGCCTATAAACAAATTGGTACCTTTTCAAAAACTTAATTGGAGTTGAAATACAAATATTTAAGGTTTAATGTTTTAGTTCCTTTCACTAAATGCCTATCAATGTAATTCAGAAATTCTAACGCGTTGAATTTAACATTTTATTCTTACTTGTAAATCAAGATGTATAATAATTTATACTATGAGTTTTTTTATAACTGTGGAGAGATAATAGAAATAATTTTTAATAAAAAATTTTAAATGGATCATTATGAGAATACAGAGATTATACTTTTTTAGTATGTGCTAGCATCAGGTTCTGTATTTGTATATTACCTCTGCAAATTGAAACAAGAAAACCGAGGGATGTTTGTGCCTCCAATGGAGTGAATGTGAGCAGAAAAACTTTGCTTTATTGCAACTGGAAGCAGTTTAAAAGATTTCCAGAGAAATGAGAAATGCCACCCAAAGATTTTAGATTTTGTCTGTGGTAAAAATGATTAGTGATAGGGGAGTACTACTTATAATGTGTCAGTTAGCTGAATTCAAAGACAAGTACATTGGGGAATAAACAAATTTTAACCCTTTAGAGAAACATGTTATTGTTCCACATTAACTCATATTTATGCAGATGTTAAAATAAAGCATATCTGTCCATGGAATATATCTTAAAAAAAAAAAGACTAATCTCTAATTCACATATCCATATACATATTTCCTTTTTGATAATTCCACTTAAATGTATGACTCATTAAATAAAGACTATAAACAAGTACTTACCATACTTATCACATGTAACACAAAGGAGCTACTTTTAAGGGAAATCTATCCCCTTCCACCATTTTTCCCCCCAAATTGCCTTTACTATTTTTAATTAAATATTTTTATTCTGAAATCTTCACACACATACAGTCCATAGAGAGTATACAACAATGGCTCACAATATCATCCACAGTAGTGTATTTAACACCTCTGTCCATTTTTTTAAACAGTTTTATTCACATATCATAAATTCAACCTAAGTAAAAAACCAAAGGTGCCTGGTATAATCACATAGCCATGCCTTCATCACCACAATGTATATAAAGACATTTCCTTGTCTTCCACGAAGAATCCCATACCCCTCCACCATATCCCCCATTTACTGATATTTAGTTTTGGCATAGTGCCTTTGTTACATTCAATGGAAGCATATTAAACAATGTTAATGTTAACTACAGATCCTACCTTGTATTGATTGTATTTTTCTGTATACCATCCCATTTTCAACACCTTACAATGTTACCATTCATTTGTTTTCCCTCATGCAAAACCATTTTTGTATTTGTACAGTTAATCACAATCATTGTCCACTCTAGGCATTCCTAAGTTATAATGCCTCAATCTTTATCCTCTATCTTTTCTTCTCATGTCATATACCAGCACTTGTTTTAAATGAGTACAGACAAATTCAAGAAAGTCCTGAATATATTTTGATACTACTAATAGTTAGCACACCTTCAAAAATCAACACAATTAGCAAGAGTATTTATTGCACCTGCTACTTTAAACAATTGAACCTGAAGGTCTTTCACAAGATAAGCATGTTACTTATGATTTCCTTCTTTTGGAAACCTACATTATTTCACAGCAATCAGATACCTCTTGCTTGCTTTACTCTTGTAAACCTGAATTTCAGACTTAGGTTTAAATGACAGTGCCTTGGTAAGAGAAAAAAAAAAAAAAAGAGGTGTAGTTTTCTTCCTGTTTGAAAATATAATGGGTGTACAAGTTTAAAATATTTTATTACCAATGACTAGTTCATGGTTACCTGTTGGAATTCTTCTGTTAAATGACTGGGTGTTCTGCACTGTGATACTTAAGACATTAACATGAATGAATAGTAGGTTGATGACATGTTAGAGATTCTCTAAAATTAATGGATGTCCATTTGTTCTTCTGCTGGCTGTGGAAGTTTCGTATTTTCTTTAGACATCATGAGACATCAACTCCTAAAATACAACCTTAGGGTTTTAAGAATTTAGTCACTTTATTAACACTGGTATGCTATGTGCATCCACCATCCTACTAGAATAATTTATTCAATTCATACTGAGTTTTGTTACATACCTAAGAAATAAAAGAGCTACTGGGTATTTTGGTCATTCTAACTTCCAAGCTGTATATTCTATTTTCATAATTTATCTGTAGAGCCCATCGCAGCTTCTGTGGCCCTAGATTCCATTTATTTATATCGCTGAATTTCCTTTGCTAATCTTTTGTATAGGATTCTTGCATCTATGTTCACGAATGAGAATGGCCTGAAATTTTTCTTTCTTTAATGACTATTAGGTTTTGGTATCATATTATTCAAGCACTATAAAATGAGTTGGAAAGTGCTCCTGTTTTTTTCTGCTTCCTAGAAGAGTTATTTGTAGATTGATGTTGATGAATATTCTGGTAGAATTCACTGGTCTGGAAGAATTCATTTGGGGGTGTGTCTTCTTTGTGATTAACTTTTAAATTATGGATTCAATATCTACCCTATTTCTATCTCCTGATGGTCTCTGTTCTAAGCAGAAGTACTCAAAGTTCATTCACTAATGTTAGTTCATGTATATACCACACAACTTTTTAGCCACTCATTGGTTTACTGACATTTGGGCTGTTTCCATCTCTTAGCAACTGTAAATAATGCTGCTATAAACACTGGTGTGCAAATATCCATTTATGTCCTTGCCCTCATGTCCTCTGAGTAGATACCCAGCAATGGTATTGTCAGTCATATGGCAATTCTATACTTAGCTTCATGAAGAAACGCCAAACTGCCTTCCACAGCGGTTGTACCATTTTACATTCCCACCAACAGTGGATAAGTGTGCTTCTTTCTCCACATCCTTTTCAGAATGTGTCGTTTTCTGTTTTATTGCTAATGGCCATTCTGGTGGGTGTGAACTATCTCATTGTGGTTTTGATTTGCATTTCCCTAATAGCCAGGGAAGTTTTCTTTGTATAGGTCTTTTGTATGCTTAGTTAAATTTATTCCTAAATATTTTATTTCTTTGGTTGCAACTGTAAATGGATTTTGTTCTTGATTTCCCCATCAGATTGCTCATTACTAGTGTACAGAAACACTACAGATTTTTGAGTGTTGCTCTTCTAACCTCCCACTTTGCTGTACTCATTTATTAACTCCAGTAGTTTTGCTGTGGATTTTTGGGGGTTTTCGACATATCGTATCATATGTCTACAAATAGTGAGAGTTTTAGTTCTTCCTTTCCAATTTTGAAGTTTTGTATTTCTCTTTCTTGTCTAATTGGTTTGGCTAGAACTTCCAACACAATGTTGAATAACCGTGGTGACAGTGGACATCTTTGTCTTTCCTGATCTTAGGGGGAAAGCTTTCAGTCTTTCCCCATCGAGGCTGATGTTAGCTGTAGGTTTTTCATATACTCCTGTTATCATGTTGAGGAAGTTCCCTTCTATTCCTATCCCTTGAAGTGTTTTCCTCAAGAAAGGATATTGAATATTGTCAAATGCCTTTTCTGCATCAATCGATATGATCATGTGGTTTTTCTACTTTGATTTGTTGATATGGTGTATTACGTTAATTGCTTTCTTATGTTGAACCATCCTTGCATACCTGGGATGACTCCAACTTGGTCATGGTATATAATTCTGTTAATGTGCTGCTGGATTCGATTTGCAAGAATGTTGTTGAGGTCTATATTCATCAGAGAGATTGGTTTGTAATTTTCTTTTCTTCTAGTATCTTTGTGTGGCTTTGGTATGAGGGTAATGTTGGCTTCATAGAATGAGTTAGGTAGCCTTCCCTTCCCTTCAATTTTTTTTGAACAGTTTGAGTAGGGTTGGTAGTAATTCTTTCTTGAGTGCTTGGTAGAATTCACATATGAGACCATATGGTCCTGGATTTTCTCTTTGTGGAGCTTCTTTTTTTTGTTTGTTTGTTTGTTTTAATTTTTTATTAATTAAAAAAAATTACAAGAAACACAAACATTCCCAACACATACACTCAGCAATTCACAATATCATCACATAGTTGCATATTCATCATCATGATCATTTCCCAGAACATTAGCATCAATTCAGAAAAAGAAATAAAAAGACAACAGAAAAATATAACAAACAGAAAAAAAAACTGTTACAGGGTACTGATCCCTTTCATTGATCACTAGCATTTCAAACTAAATCTATTTTAACATTTGTTCCCCCTATTATTTATTTTTATTCCATATGTTCCTCTCATCTGTTGACAAGGTAGATAAAAGGAGCATCAGACACAAGGTTTTCACAATCACAGAGTCACACTGTGAAAGCTATATCATTATATAATCATCATGAAGAAACATGGAGGCAGTTCCCTCCAGCCTTTCCATTACATCGTGGATAACAAGGTGCTATCTACTTAATGCATAAGAATAACCTCCAGGATAACCTCTCGACTCTGGAATCTCTCAGCCATTGACACTTTGTCTCATTTCACTCTTCCCCCTTTTGGTCGAGAAGGTTTTCTCAATCCCTTGATGCTGAATCTCAGCTCATTCTGGGATTTCTGTCCCACGCTGCCAGGAAGATCCACATCCCTGGTAGTCATGTCCCACGTAGACAGGGGGAGGGTGGTGAGTCTGCTTGCTGTGTTGGCTGGAGAGAGAGGCCACATCTGAGCAACAAGAGAGGTTCTCTTGGGGGTGACTCTTAGGCTTAATTTTAAGGAGGCTTGACCTATCCCCTGTGGGGTTAAGTTTCATATGAACAAACCCCAAGACTGGGGGCTCAGCCTATAGCTTTGGTTGTCTACACTGCTTGTGAGAACATCAAGAATTCAACTTGGGGAAGCTGAATTTTCCCCTGTTCTCACCATTTCCCGAAGGGGACTCTGCAAATACTTTTCCACTCACTGATCAAATCACTCTGGGATTCATCAGGGCATCACCTGGACAAACCAACAAAATCTCATGTCCTATACAAAGTTCCATGTACTTAAGGTGCATATTGATGAGTCCTGTTTTTTAATCCATTCTGCCAGTCTATGTCTTTTGATTGGGGAGTTTAATCCATTAACATTTAGTGTTATTACTGTAAGGGCAGTACTTTCTTCTACCATTTTGCCTTTTGGATTTTATGTCATATCTAATTTTTTTCTCTTTTTACCTTTACTCATAGTCTTCATTTCTACACTCTTCTCCACTTTCTTTCAACTGTCTTTTCCTATCTGTCTCTAGTGCTCCCTTTAATATTTCTTACAGAGCTGGTCTCTTGGTCACAAATTCTCTTAGTGGTTTTTTGCCTGAAAATATTTTAATTTCCCCCTCATTTTTTTAAACTTTTTTTATTAATTAAAAAAAATTAACAAACAAAACATTAAGATATCATTCCATTCTACATATACAATCAGTAATTCTTAATATTATCACATAGTTGCATATTCATCATTTCTTAGAACATTTGCATGGATTTAGAAAAAGAAATAAAAAGACAACAGAAACAGAAATAAAATGATAATAGAGAAAAAAAAAGATTATACATACCATATCCCTTACCCCTCGCTTTCATTTACCACTAGCGTTTCAAACTGAATTTATTTTAACATTTGTTCCCCCTATTATTTATTTTTATTCCATATGTTCTACTCTTCTGTTGATATAGTAGCTAAAAGGAGCATCAGACACAAGGTTTTCACATTCACAGAGTCTCATTGTGAAAGCTATATCATTGTTCAATCATCATCAAGAAACATGGCTACTGGAACACAGCTCT
>PVIY010058418.1:0-12458 GCA_004026745.1 Myrmecophaga tridactyla | reverse complement strand
CTTATGTGTTATCTAGCACAGATTGCTCATTTCTTTAGGCCTCAGTCTTCCCATCTGTGAAATGGAGACAATAATAGAAGCTACCCATGGTTTGAGGAGGAGGAGGGGGCAATGCATCCAGCGTTTCTGCATTGTGCATGGCCATGTATGTGGTTCTAGAATGTTCTCTTCTATCTGCAAGGCTCATAGTCCTTCTTGGGCCTGTGACTTGCAGGGCCCCTGATACCCTGTGCCTCTGACCTGTTCTCTTTCCTTGGAATGCCGACCTCTGGGTGGCCAAACCCCATCTCTCAGGACTTGGCACCAACTTGTGATCATCTGTTTCCTTGTCCATCTGTCCATCAGGACTGTGGTCTCTTCGAGACCTTGAGGGCAGGAATATGTGTCATTCATTGCTTTTTGCTCCAGTGTCTGCCATAGGCCTGACACATAATTTTAAATTAGATTAATGAATGGTGAATAAATGCTTCAAGAACTTAGTGATAACTTTGTCAGCATCAAATATTAATTTAACATTTTCCTGCATTGTTACTCTCTCATAGTAAGCATTCTGTTTAACTGATGTCACTGATTTTGGCATTTTGTTGATTGAGTTACTTAATAAACAGTATTTAGTGTTTGATATGGATAAGCATTATGTAGCAGATACAGAAGATTTTTCCATCATAAAGCATATTATAAAATTTATGCCAGCATTTTGAAGTTTACATGATTAGGTAAAGAGATAAAAAAAGAAAAAAGAATGAAGAAGTAGAAAACTTGGATAGACCAATGACTATTAAAGGGATTGAAGTTATGGTGAGAAGAATATGGGCAAAAGGTTTTACAGGGGATTTTTATCAAACTTTCAAGGAATCCATAAACTATTCCATAAAAACATAAAAAGAGGGAAAGTCTCTCAACTCATTTTGAGAAGTAAGTATAGACTTGATTGAAAAATGCAAGAAATTATTAGCCAATCTTACCTCTAAATATAGACACAAAACTCAAATAAAAATATCATCAAAACAAATCCAGCAATATAGGTAAGGATATATTTTATGGGTACTCTATCATATAACATATAACAATAGAGGTAATAGGTTGGCTTAAACGGTGGGAATTTAATGGCTTATGTTTCTGAGGTTAGGATAAAAGTACCAATCTCGGTGTCATCAAGATGATGCTTTCTCCCCAAAGACTGGCGTTCTGGGGCTGGCTGCTGGCGGTCCTTGGTGCTAAGCTCATTCCATGGCTGAACACATAGAGGCACCTTCTGGCTTCTCCTTTCTCTAAACAGGCTCTGTTGACTTCAGTTTCTAGCTGCTCCCTCTGAATTTCTCTCCCTCTGTCTGAATTTCAATCTGCTCATGAAGGACCCCAATAAGGGGTAGGCCACACCGTAACTGAAGTAGCTTTATCAAAAGGTTCTACTTGCAATGGGTTTACACCCACAAGAATGGATTAGGTTTAAGAACATGCTTTTCTGAGATGCATACAGCTCAAACCACCACACCATAGGAAGGCAAGGGTGGTTTAAAGATGAACCTCTGTTAATTTACCACTCTCCATTAATATAAAGGCAAAAACATATCCTATCAGTAGACCCAGTAGAACAAACAAATCAGCTAAGCAAAACCAACGACACCAGATATGCTTTAACACCCGTTCTTGATGCACTCTCTCGGAGAGCAAGGGAGGGAATTCTCTCAACCTGAGAAAGGGCATCGATCACGAGTGAGCAGCAAGCACCATTTTAATGGCTAAGCTTTAACAGTATTGCTAGACCCAAGCAGAGATCCTTCCACCAGCACAGCTGCTCAAACCGCCTTGTGTTAGGACTAAAGGGGCCAGACAGAAATAGGTGAAGAACACAAAGAAAAGCCAAAACTGCCTCTATTCGGATTGTCTAGAGAGAAAATCCAAGGGAAACGGCCCTCAAACTATTAGACATGTGACAGACAAACAAAATTGCTGGATACGGGACAACATACTAAAATCAATAGCATTCCCACTGAACAGCAGTAACTAATTAGAACCTATAAAAAAGAGGGGCAAATCCCATTTACAGTAGCGGTAAAATCTATAAGATTCCTGAATTATGTCAAACAACAGATGTCCAAACCTTTCGGGAGATAGCTTGGCTAAGTCGGGAAGGACAGGACCTCCATCATCTCCATTGAGTTTCCAACTTGCAGGCTGCCTACTTTCACCTCGCAGCCCCACTGCTTACTGGCTGGGGTGAGTTACCTGATTTCTCCAATCCTTTTTTGTAAAAAGGAGATAATAATAGTACCTACCTCACAGGGAAATGGGAATGATTAATTAAGTTAAATGTAAAGTGTCTAGATCAGTATCTCCCATATAACAACTTCTGTATATAGAAAATTACAAAATGTAATCAAAGGAGATTAAAAAAGATCTAGATAAACATTGGAGATGTTTATAATAGAATGATACACATTTTCAGCAGATTTTTTATAATTCCAATGCTGTTTCAATGAAGAACAACAAGTTTTCTTTTTTTTTAAATGCGATCTAAAAAAACTGAATATTTATGTAGAAAAGCAAAGGTTTAAGGACAGCCAAGACAGTTCTGAAGAAAATCAAAGATTGCCCTACTTGATGTTGACTTTTAATTCAGCCATATGATTTGATACAGCACAGTACTGGCACATGGACCAGATATGAAGGCCAGTGGGCCAGAATAGAAAGCCCACAAAGAGAACTACGTGTAAATGGGAACTTGGTACCTCCTAGAGAAGTGCAGTATAAATCGGAGGGTGGGGGGCAAGGATGGACCATGCATACATGATTTGGATATTAGCTTCACCATATGGAAAAAGTGTATAGTTAAATCCCTACCTCACTCCCAACAGAACTGTATTCTCCAGATGGACTAAAGCCCTAAATATATATTTTTAAATTTAAGTGATCTGTGTCAGTCAGGGTTCTCCAGAGAAACAGAACCCACAGGATATAAATATGTAAATATTAACAGATTTATTATAGGAATTGGTTTACCTGACTGCAGAGACTGTCAATTTCAAATTCTGGAGGGCAGGCTGCAAGTTGGAAACTCAATGGAGATGATGTTGTATTCTCCAGGGGAAGATGCAAGTTGGGAACTCCAATGAAGGTGAAGATTTATTCCCCAGTAGAAGCTGGCAGTCTGGAGTGGAGCTAGAAATTCTTTCTGATTGCTGAAATCCTTAGTTCTCCATTAAGTACCTTCCACTGATTGAGGAGATTTCCCATCATTGGAGGCACTCTCCTTTGTTAATTGTACATGGAATCAGCCATAGATGCAACCAACTGACTAATGATTTAAATCCATGAAATAGCCTCACCGTAACAACTGGACACCATCACCTGGCCAAGCTGACACATAGACTTAACCCTCACACTCCCAGAAAGACATTTTGTAGACCACTTTTATAGCTCAGGGGTAGAGAAGTACTTTTTAAACAAGACACAAATGGCATCATTTTTCAAAGAAGAAATTGATAGAATTCTCTACATCAAAATTAAGGACTTCTGTAGGACCAAAATGCCATAAGCAAAGTTAAGAGTAAAACAACATATTAGAAAAGAAAGTTTTCAGTACTTATAAACAGAGAACAGATAATACAATTATATAAAAACTCCAAGAAATCAGTGAAAAAAAATGAAGTAGCCCAGTGAAGAAATGGGCAAAGGGTAAGAACAGGCAATTCATAGAAGAGGAAACTCAAGTGGCCATGTAGAAAGATTCCTAACTGCACTGATAATCAGGGAAAGGCACATGGAAGAATCATGCCCCGTCAGTTCCCCCATCAGCTTGACATGCACCTAAGTCAATTCTGACATGCTACAGAGAGAATGAATACAGTGAGGTGGGAGTGAAATAGTTTCACAATTTGCAACATTCAGAAAGTTAAATATGTATGTACACAAGGACCCAGGAATTCTTCCTCCAGGCGTCTGTCCTCCAGAAACTCTTACACTTGGATATAAGGAAATAGGCCAAAGGACATTGTTTTATATCTCTCAACACTGGAACAACCCAAATATCCATCAAGGTGGGTGGGAAGAGATGGGAGACATTGTCCTTACCGGTATGCTGATAACATTTTCAACAAACTGCTGTCTAAGGGGAAGAAGCCTTACTTTGCAGTATTTACTGATTTCTGGAAGGTAAATCCTCCCACTATGGCCAGTGTCTGGCCACTGCTCGACTGTCCCTGGGTACAGAGCTGGGCGGAGATGTGTACAGCCAGCTCTCGTGAGAGGGTGTGAGCAGGCTCCCGCACACCATTGATCATTTGCTTGCTGTGCTCAGAATCAATGACAGAACCAGGGAGAGGTGAAAACAGAATGTCTGCAAAAGAAGTGTTTTGCAATATGGTGCAATTGATGTGATAATGTTTATATACATTTTAAAATTACACAAAATGAGATAATGCATGTATAGCTGCTAAAGAATAGAGTGTGGCTGGGAAGAAAACATCAGTTTTGGGTTAGTGGTTAGTTCTGGAGAGAGAAGAGGGGGGTGGTATCAGGACTAGGGAAGGAGGCAAAGAAACTTCATGAGTATCCCCACATTTTATTTCTTAAATAGAAAGAGCTCAAGAGAATAAGTCAGAATGTTGATGTGTGTTCCTTTTGAGCAGTAGGGGCTTGAAATAATATGCTGTAGGCACTGTTTGAATTATTTCATATAGACAAAGAAAATCCAAAAAAAATAAGTAAAGTATGATCATGATTATGTAACAACAAAAACTCTACCTTGATAAAGTCTTAGAATGATGTACTCCAAAACGATTTAGTAATTATGTTTGGAATTATGACTGTAGCTTTTCTACTTTTCTCTATTTCCAGATTTTCTGCCATCAGTGTTACTTTTCAGTGGGCAGTAATCACTTGTCAACATTTTGGCTGGATGATTGCTTTGGGCCCATCATGCTGACTTCTTTTCTATTTGATGGGTCTTCACCTAGCTCATTATCCTGGGACATGCTCTCCCAGAGGCAGTATGACTTAGACTAGTGGTGAGGGTGGGTGGCTTTTGTCTGTCATTTCTCTGGAGAAATGATCATTCCAAGTGTACACATGTGATTCACAGTGGTGGAAAGAGGCGAGAACCCACCTTGAAGCCCTCTCCACCCTGGGACAGGGACAGTCATGAGGTGGGGGAGGGGAGAGGCAGCAGTTGGTGGTAATTACACCAGCAGCTGCTAATATGGGTTGACTACATGCGCTTTGGATTCCCACTGACCTGGGTAAGTCTCAGCTCTGCCACTCTCTACCAGGTTGCTTGGGAAAAGTGACTCTACCAAGTTGCTGGGAAAAGCATCCTGGTACCTCTGTTTTCCTCTTCTATAAAATGGGTGTTCTAGTTTGCTAGCTGCTGGAATGCAACACACCAGAGATGGACTGGCTTTTAATAAAAGGGGATTTATTTCGTTATTTCTTCAGAGGAAAGGCAACTAACTTTCAACTGAGGTTCTTTCTTACGCAGGAAGGCACAGGGTAATCCCTACTGGCCTTCTCTCCAGGCCTCTGGGTTCCAAAAACTTTCCCTGGGGTGATTCCTTTCTGCATCTCCAAAGGCCTGGGCTGAGCTGCGAGTGCTGAGATGAGGTATGCTGAGCTGCTTGGGCTGTGATGTGTTGAGCTCTCTCATTTAAGCACCAGCCAATTAAATTAAGCATCATTCATTGAAGCAGGCACGCCTCCTAGCTGACTGCAGATGTAATCAGCAACAGATGAGGTTCACATGCCATTGGCTCATGGCCACAGCAATAGATCTAGGCACCTTCACCTGTCCAAGTTGACACTTGAACCTAACTACCACAATGGGTATGGTGGTAAACTCTCTTATTGTGCAGTAATTATTTGCCAACCCTCCTTGGGGGAGGACTTTCCTTCCAGGCTCCCCCAAGGTCAGGCATCTATGGGACCTATAGTGCCTTCCTGGCCCTACAACTTGGAGTGGTGGGAGGTGACTTTCTCGGGCCAGTGAATCTCTGAAAGTCAGTTGATGGCCTCCATGTTTCTCTTTTACCTCTGCCACCAGCCCAGCAATGTTCAAGACAGGAGCTGCTCCCAGAGTGAAGGAAACAGGGATCAGAGCTGCAGCCAGCTCACAAGGGCATGTAGCCTGGGGAAGAGATAGACTTTAAGCCAGTATGCTCTGGGGACCGCTGGTTACTGTAATATACTCTAGTCCATTCTGGCTGAGACAGATAGCTCATGTTTTGAGGACAGAACAAA
The DNA here is from genome assembly GCA_004026745.1 of Myrmecophaga tridactyla. Taxonomy (NCBI): domain Eukaryota; kingdom Metazoa; phylum Chordata; class Mammalia; order Pilosa; family Myrmecophagidae; genus Myrmecophaga; species Myrmecophaga tridactyla. The sequence goes on along the minus strand of PVIY010058418.1, from coordinate 6,224 downwards.
ATAACATTTGTGACTTGCTGACCTAGCAACTGGCATGGAGGGATGTATCTGTCAGGCTAGGTGCGGTTATGCTGCAATAACAGACAGCCCACAAATCTTAGTGACTAAACACAGCACTTGTTTATTTCTTGGTCATGCTACATGTCTAATGGGGACCCTGTTCTTTGTAGTGACTCAGGAAGTTTGGTTGATGGAGGTGGTATTTTCAGAGGTGCTTCCATGACCCTAAGTCAGAAAAAAAAATCTGGCAAATCGCACACAAGCTCTTAAAGCTCAAAAGAGAGCCAAGACTCTTCCATCATGTTTTGTTGTGCAAAGCAAGTCTCAAGCTACACCTAATTTTCTGAGGGACAGGGAAGTGCCAATCCACCATGGAAGCAGTATATGTGGGGACCATGCTAACCGTCACCATGGAAGCCACTCAATGAGAGGGAGCTGCTGTCATTCAACATGGCACTTGGGCTGATTCCAACAGAGAGGCAGTGGGATGTGGGGGTGGCGTTCCAGGCAGGGGGACCAGCAGGTGCAAATGTGTAGAGCCTTGCAGGGGCCTTCCTTGCTCAGGGGCTTGCAAAAGTTCAGGGAAGAGCAAATGGGGCACACAGGGAATTGGCTGGAGATGCATTTAGGGCCAGCTTCTGAAAACCTTGGAATTTAGGCTTTAGCATGTAGGCGCTGTGAGTCTTAACTCATTTTAAGCAGGCTAGAGAATATGGCCCAATAGGCTTTCAGTCCGCGTGGCAGAGGGTGAAGCCCTGGATTCTAGCAGGGCAGCTGGCTCAAGGAGCGGAGGGTTGGAGAGCTCTGTCTGTGGAAGTCTGGGGCCTTGGTGGTTGATGCCGAGGGAGGAGTTGAGGAGGAGCCTATCCTTTGAGGAGTGGGAATGAAGATAAGAGCTAGTGCAGGGCTGGGCGTGGCCAACGGCTAGACTCACAGGCAGTTAACAACAAGCTCTTTAACGAGCCTGTGCAGAGGCAGGGACTCTCTTACATTTCATCTTTGGAGGCTGTTTAATGTCAGGTACTCAAGTGTCATGGTCAGGTACATGTGTCAACTTGGCCAAGTGGTGGTACCTGTTTGTCTGGTTGGACAAGTGCTGGCCTGTCTGTTGTGATGAGGACATTTCTTAGAATTAAATCATGATCACGTCAGCTGCATCCACAGCTGATTCCATTTGTAATCAGCCAAGGGGGCGTGTCTTCTGCAATTAGTGATGCTCAGTCTAATCACGGGAAGCCTTTTAAGGAGGATTCAGAAGAGACAGGTTCTCTTCCTGCTTCGGCTGGTGAGCCTCTCCTGTGGAGTTCATCCAGACCCTCCATCGGAATCATCGGCTTCACAGCCTGCCCTCTGGATTTTGGACTCTGCATTCCCATGGTTACGTGAGACACTTTTATAAATTTTACATTTGCGAGTGCTTCCTGTTGATTCTGTTCTCTAGAGAACCCTAACTAATACATAAAGCTGAACATACATAGGCCGTATGTACACCCAATCTTCCAGCAATTTGACAATTCCCTGACAGGAGCGTGTGCATGATGTGCTGAGACATGGCAGCATTATTCATAATAGTCTCTAAATTGAAACTTTTAATGTCCAATAGTAGAACAGAGAAATTGTGTATTTCTATGATGGAATATTATACAACAGTGAAAAATGAACAAATTGCAGCTATATATGTAGAACAACATGAGTGAATCTCAGAAGCGTCATGTTGAGCAGAAGAAACTAGATAAGAAGCCAGCCAAACCTTATGATTCTATTTATAGAAAGTCCCCAGACAAGCAAAACTCCAGTGTAAGAAGCCAAGGTGGTGGTTGCCTCTGGGGAGGGACCCATGGTGGCAAGAGGGGATAGCGAAGGAGACCCCGGGGGGCAGGCCACGTCCTCCTTCCTGACTTGGGGGCAGTTACATGAATGTTTGCTCCGCGATAGTTGGCTGAGTTGACTCTACGTTTTGTGCACTTCTCTGCACACGCACTATAACTCCAGGTAAAACAAGTCAGGGGGGAAAAGAGAAGATAACTGAGACACGTTTCAGGGACCACTCAAAGACGTGAAACTTCCAAAGCAGCCAAGGAGGCAGAAGAGTTAGAGCAGCAGGTGGTGTCACCGAGGTCAGGGGAGGCGGTGGTGGGTGGCCAGCAGGGTGGCTGCAGTGGGAGGTCAGCTAAGGGAGGGGGCAAGGACCAGGTAGGTCATCGGATGTTCACTTGGAATTGTCTGCATCGCTCTACCATGAGTTCAACCCCACAAGAGCTGGAGATTTTATCTGTTCTTTTCCCTGCTCTAAGCCTCCCACCTGCGCATAGTAGGCACTCAACAAACATTTGTCATGAAAGAATAAATGGGAGGAGCCAGTGAGGAGGGAGGGGGCTGTACGAGCAGGGTGAGGAACGTTGGGGCAGGGGATGGGGTGTGCAGACACAGACGGGGCAGCTGGCGCAAGTGGGGGAATCGGGGTGGTGGTGGCAGCATCCTGGAGAGCTGGAAGGAGCCCCAAAGGCCTGGGTCCTGATGGATGAGGGCAAGGGGCCCCGGGAGATGGAGGAGGAGCCCCCGAGGGCGGCGGATGAGACCACCTTGCAGGGGGCATGGGCTGATGTGGGGTCTGGCAGGCCCTGGGAGGTTAGAAATTCCCAACTTGGGGTGCCCAGAGTGGCTCAGATGCTGACAACCAGGGCAGGGCTGTTATATTGTGGTCTGGGGCTTTCAGCAGACCTGACAGACCAGAAGGATGGCATGGAGGTGGGGGTGTCCCCAAAATCAGTGAGGAAGGGATGGGAGCTGCACGAGGGGGAAGCACAGAAGCCCTGGGAGGCGTGTCCAGTGGCTGCGTCCATTTCACAGATAAGGCTGGCCATGCCCTGGCCCCCTCCATCTGTCTTCCAGTGTCCATGGCTTTGGGTGTTTTGTTGTTCTGGGGGTGCAGGCGGAGAGTAGGGTGTTGGTTTAGGAAGCGACGTGTGGGGTATTTGAGGAGCCCAGGCCTTAGGGAGAGAGGAGAACAGATCTTATGCCCTCTGGGCACTCCCAGGCTGGTGGGAGAAAGAAGCCAGTGTGAAAGTCACCTTTGTGTCAGGTAGGAGGTGACCTGAGGGCTGGCTGTGTCAGTGCCAGGCCAGGTGCTGTCCCAGGCAGAAGCCTTACCCGGTCCTTGCATGGAATTTGCACACCTGTGCTGGGACAGGTTGGAGGACTTGCCCAGGTCACTCAGCAAGTAGGTGCTCCGTCCAGGACCTCACCGCTGGTCCAGTCCATTTACTCCCTACGTGGAGGGGGGAGGGGGGTCTCCACCCCCCACAGGTCCACTCTGAGCATTTGTTTTGGATGAAAGCCCAGCTCTAGCTGAGGCAGTGCCCTCCGCCACAGCTGGCACTTGCCCTGGCCAGTCTTTCCTGTAACCCCCATCTTCTCTGGACCAGCCCTTTCTGGACTTCCTGCCCTCACTGTGGTTGATTTGGGGAGCTGCTTGGAGTCCCCACAAAACCAGCTGAAAGGAGCGGAGGGCTTTACCAGTGGGGAAACTGGGTGAGAGCAACTGCACCTCCTGCTGGGCTTGAACCCCCCCCCACCCATCTCGGGGGAGCAGCAGACACCCTGGTTACCTACTGCATTTCCTCCCTTGCCTCCCAGTCGCTTTCCGAAGACAGATTACTGGGTCCCGAGGGTTGATTTAGAAGCCCCCTGGCCCTGTGATCAGAGCAGAGCACTCAGGGTCATAGGGCCCGGGCTTTGCTCCTGGGAACTGGGGGTTCCGCCAGAGAGGGGATAAATACTTGAAGGCCTACTATGTGCCAGGCACGGTGTAAGATGTTGGGTGACACATGATTAAAGGGAGGCAGGCCAGCAAGCTCCTGCCGGGCGCTACGGAGTGGGGGCGGGGACAGCATTTTGCATGATTTTGGCATGCCCACGGCACTGCGCCTACCACTTCAGCTCACCAGGAAGGAGAGGGATGCATTAGGTGCAGAAGTGTGATCACGGAGCCAGCATCTCACCCAGCGTGTCCCGGAGTGTGCTGACACCCTCCAGCCCCCCTCCCCCCACGCCCCAGCTTCTTCACCGGGCCCATTTTGCGCTCCGGGAGCGGGGGAGGGGGCTAGAAGGGACCTGACCCACGCTCCCTCTTCTACCTGCCGGCCACTTGGGCTGTGGGCCGGCCTCGGGACCGCCGCCCTCCCACCCTCTCCGCAGTGTCCCATTCTCCAGGTACGCCGCCCCAGCTCTTCAGCGGCCCCCCACAACCCAATCCACCCAAACGTCGGCCGCCTCTTCTATTCCCGGAGCACCGGGGCACCCAAGACGCACCCTCAAAGCTGAGCTGACCCGCTCCCCCTCCCCCAAACCGACCGCCTCCTTCCAACCTCCCCTGCGGCGCGCCCGAGGTGCCCACCCGCGGGGGGCCGGAGCCCCGAGCCGCCGCCTCGGCCTGGCGCGGGTTCCACCTGCGGGGTCGCTCGTGGGCCGGCGGCGCGGGGCGCGGGGGCGGAGGAGCGGGCGGCGCGAGGGAGGGGCCTGCGACAGCGGCGGCGGCCGCCCCAGCCCGCGCAGCCCGGCTCGGCCCCGGCTCGCTCGGCGCAGCGCCGCGCGCGTCCCCTCGCCGCCGCCGCCGCCGCCTGGCGCCCCGCAGCCCGGCCTCCGGGCGCACGACGCAGCGCGCACGGGCCGGCCGGGATGCGCGCCCGGCCCCCGGCCCGCCCGACCCCGCGGCCGCCGCCCGCCCGCCGCGCGCTCGCCTGACCGCGGCGCCCCCGCCCCCCGCCCGGCCGCCCCCCCCGCCCGCGATGCCCGCCCCCCGGGGCCCCGGCGGCCCGCGCCCCTGCTAGGCTGCGGCGGCATGGCCCGCGCGCCCGGCGCGACCTCTGCGGATTGCATCGGTGTGCGGCGGCGGGGCATGCCCAGGGCACCGGGCACGGCCTTCAATGGGCGAGGACACGGACACGCGGAAAATTAACCACAGCTTCCTGCGGGACCACAGCTATGTGACTGAAGGTAACGTACGTGTTGTCTGAGACCCCCTCCGGCCGGCCGCGGCGTGGGGATGCCGTCGCACCGAATGCCCTCCGAAGGTTTGGACCGCGCGATGTGTGTCGTGTCACCCCACCCCACCCCACCCTGCCCCACGCGCCCCGGGCCCGGGAGGGAGGGAGCCGGGGGGGCAGCAGCCAGGGCCCAGGCGGGGTCGCCTTCCCTGCCAGGCGGAGAGGCGATGCCCTCCTCCGCGCCGCCCTCCGGGAGTCACCGCGGGAGGCAGCTTTCCGCTCCGTGGCCAGGTGGCATCCTGAACGGCCCCGGCCATCGTTTCTGAAAAGGCCATCCCTGCGGCTAATCTGGTGAAGGAATCCGGGGTGGGGGGGGAATGTAATGGGTTAAAACCCTGGATTTGGCATTTCAGCCGTGCCCAAAACCCGCAGAATTTTCTAGGCTGCCCACTCCCTGGAGACGAAGAGGGACCCAGAAGAAAAAATCCAATTCCCGGGTCCTTGGCTGTCCCTCCTCCTCCCCTCCCTGGGCCTCCGGAGGCAGGGGTCCCTTAGCGGGAGGGGGAAGGAGGCCGCTGGAGTTTGGTCTTTTATTCTTGGTGATTTATATACTGAGGCAGGAGGAGCTGGCCGCAAACGGTCAGGATTTCCCTGAAAAGTGGGACATGCCTCCCCAAACGGGCCCTGCATTTGAAATCTCCCAAGTCGGCTGTAAGAATCCAGAGGGTTACGGTCCCTTTTTTGTAGATCAGTAACTTCCAAGGGGCCTTCTGGCCAGGCTTTGCCTAGGGGACAGCGGCAACACCTCCGGTGCTCGGCCAGGGGGCTGCGGCGTGAGCCCAGGGTGGGGGGTGGGGAGGCTGTGGGCGCTGGGTTCAGCATTCCCGAGGCCTTCCGCGTCCAGGGGCGGTGGGCATCTTCCCAGGAGCTGCAGAAGTGTTTGTGGGCTTTGGGCAAGGGGTGCCCCCAGTGGGTGCCCGCGTGGGAAGGGCTCTGGGGAGGGGCGCACTGAGGGGCCCTGGGCACTGCAGCCCACGGTGTTGGTGTGCGTGGGTGCTTGTCTCAGGGAGCTCGCGGGGCTCAGCGGCAGTTTGCGTCTGCCAGCCCGATGCCTGGATCTGCCGGAAATGAGGCCGAGTCCCGGGGCTGGAGCCCTGTGGGGCCGGGAGAGCGCGGGGCCCCGGCAGGTGGGCTCCCCCCTGTTCCTGATCTGGTGGCAGGGGAGCATTGGATGGGGGT
>PVIY010058417.1:0-12344 GCA_004026745.1 Myrmecophaga tridactyla | reverse complement strand
AATAGGCACAAAATAGAATAAAATGCAATAGTCAATATGAATGAACTGCCAATTTGGATAAATCTCAGAAAGACGATGTCACATGAAAAAGGCCAGCTGCAAAGGAAAGTTCAGTATGGTATCATTTATGAAAAATTTCCCCATAATATTATTTATGCGTATGCTGGGAAAACGTGGAAATCCTGCATGGGAAGAAGGTGTCTAACTTCAAGTTACTTCTGGAACCAGGATAATAGGACTGCAGCTCAACAGTAGCATTTCATTACCTCAAAAAAATACATCTGAAACAAATACGACAAAATTTTCAGATTTATTTGGTTTTGATAGTGGTTGGAGGAATATCTGTTATATTATTTTTTGTGCTTGAATTATTACAGACCTAAACCCAATATTGAAAAGATGTCTATCAGTGAAATTGACCTTTTAAACCAAATTATTTTTTACCAAGTTTTTTTCTACCTATTGTAGTGCTTGGATTACTATAGCTGAGCAAAAAGTGTTTGATTAATGAAATACACAAGAATCAAGAGAGACACTCTGAGATTTACTTTCTCCCCTCTCCCCTTCCACTCTTTTCTTCTTTGCTGTCTTTTTCTTTCTCTGCCTGTTTCTGAGAGAAATGACTGATCTATCTTACATTTCCATGTAAAACAAAACAACAATATGGCAAGAAAGAGAATGTGCCATCTTCTTTCTCCCAGATTTTTACACCTATTTTCATGTTTGTGTCACATTAAGCTATAGAAGGACTAATTTCTAGTTGCTTGCTTCACCAGGCAAGCTCATCGTTTACACATTAGAGGGCTGAAAATCTTCAGGCAATATATCTTCCAGCAACACGTTAAATCTCTTACTTTGAGGCTTGGTTCCTGTTTGATTTTTAAGAAAAATTAAAATAAAATTGGTACCAGGAGGACAGGATGATACAGATGACTTACGCTTCTATTTTCCCTCAAGCTTACTTTAAAAATGTACTTTCCTTATCACAAATGAGAAAGAGTTTCAACATATAAAACACTGGTGCAAAAAAATAAAATAAAATAAAATAAAATAAAAAAGAAAAAAATTAAAAAAATTAAAAAACACTGGTGCTATAACCTTCTATCCTTTCCTCATGGGCAGCAAAGGACTTCTTTTCCTCCACCACAATTTCAGGAGGAACAAAATTAACTAGAACCCTATGCATAATGTATAGTTATTGTCTGAATGGGATTATCCTTCACTTTCTATAGCAAGTTAGAGGCAGCGTATAAAGAGTATGTTTTTATTATTGAGAGATGTATCAGTTAAGGTTCTCTAGAGAAACAGAATCAACAGGGAACACTCGCAAATATAAAATTTATAAAAGTGTCTCACATGACCGCAGGAACATAGAGTCCAACATCAGCATGGCAGGCTGTGAAGCCGACGACTCCAATGGAGGGTCTGCACGAACTCCACAGGAGAGACTCACCAGCAGAAACAGGAAGAGTCTGTCTCTTCTGAATCCTCCTTAAAAGGCTTCCAGTGATAGATTAAGCATTACTCATTGCAGAAGACACTCCCCTTTGGCTGATTACAAATGGAATCAGCTGTGGATGCAGCTGACGTGATCATGATCTAATTCTATGAAATATCCTCATCACAACAGAAAGGCCAGCACTTGCCCAACCAGACAAACGGGTACCACCACTTGGCCAAGTTGACACATGAACCTGACCATGACAAGAGATGAGTACATTTACCCTTTCAGAGATTTAGCTTAGCTGGAGTTTATGTGAATCTTAACTTAACATGTCTATTTCAACCTACTTACCAGTGTATCCCAATCTACTTGCCAGTAATCTTCACTTGTCTAAACTAACTAGAGGTGTCTGCAAGATAAAACTTAAGGATTCAAACAACATATATGTATTTGGCTAAAAATCAGAATGCTTGAAATTATCCAGCTGATTATATAGACAAAGAAAGTTATTTCAAAGGGAAGAAGATAAAAATACTTGTTGTATTGATTCATTGGCTAAGTTTAAACAACGCATGCCCTGAAAGTAACTTTTTGCTATTACAAGTAGTGTTTTCTTTTAAAGACAGCAAAATACTTTAATTGTTGGAACAATATTATTGGAATAATAAAATAAGGATTACAAATTATATTGAAATAAAAAAGCTTTAAAATAGCTGCAGGAGGGGGTGCAAAGGTAGTTCAGTGGCAGAATTCTCACCTGCTGTGCAGGAGACCAGGGTTCAATTCCTGTCCTGTGCACACCCCCTCACCCAAGAAGAAAAATTCAACAAATGTTGCTGCAATAACGGGACAGTCACATGGAAAAAGATTGAAATGTGACCGCCACCAAAAAGCATGCAAAAAATATATAGTTGCAGGAAACATGAAACGATAATAAATAACATAACATTTGGAAATAAATATGAACTACGACTTCTGAAAGTGAAAAATGTAATAACCAAAATTAAAGTCTCAATGGATAAAGTTAATAATAGATTTAGGCAAAGATGAAGAGAGAATTATTAGCCTGAAATATCTCATAAAAAATTGCCAAGATGCAGCTCAAAGATGCAAAAAGAAAAAATTCATAAAATGATAGATTAAACAGGTTGAACATGTGTTTAATTGGACTTCCAAAAGAAGAGAAAGAATGGGGAAAGAGGCAACATTTAATAAGATAGGGGCCTAGTTTTTTTTTACTACTGAAAAACATCCAGTTAGAGGTTCAAAAATAATAATAAAAAAGAATTTATACCTAGAAATCCAAGTTATGGAGAAATGACAAAAATCCAAAGCAGAGAAGCTTAACAGCAACAAGAGAAAAGAAAAAAAATATTCCCTCCAAACGCATGACAGAATAATGGCTGAATTTTCAGTAGCAGCAGCAGGGACCAGAAGAGAGTAGGATGGAATATTGAAAGTACTAAAAAAAAAAAAAAACAAAAAAACCCGTCAATCTAGAATGCTGTGGCCAAGAAAAATATATTCTAAAAGAATGAGACAAAATAACAATATCTCAGACCTAAACATAGGTTAGAGGAATTCACCACCAGAGGCCACTCACCAAAGGAAACCATTAAGAGAGAGAGGAAAGGGTACTCGGTGTATTTAAAGAAAGAAAAGAGAGCCAAGAAAGTACTAAATAAGTGGCTAAATCTAATCAAACACTGATGAAATAAAATGACAATAATATTTTGGAGGTTTAAAAATATAGAGAATTAAAATGCATGACAGCTATGGCAAGTAGGTCAAGACAGTGGTATACTGAATTAAAGTGATCAAAGGACTTTGCATTTTCATAGGGGAAACTGAAGTTATTGCTTAAATGTAGACAATAATTAAGGATGAATACTATAAGTTCTATAAGGACTATTAAAATAATAGAAATAGCGTATACAATTCTAAATTAGTACTGTGGAAAGATGCAATGACTTACAAAAATATTCAGTAAGTCCAAAAGAAAGCAAGTAGGGAGAGACAAAGAAATGAAGAATACGTGATTCAAACATAAAGCACAAAATAAGATACCTATACATGCAAATATATCAATATGTACACTAAATACAGTTAAAGACAAATATTTTCATAATAGATTACAAATATTGTATGCTTCTTAGAATAAATATATCTATACCAAAAAAGGATACAGGGAGATTGAAAATAAAAGAATGGAAAAAGATGTACCGTTGAAAACACTAACCAACAGAAATCTGGTACAGCTATCTTTATATCTTAAAATCCTTTAAGACAGAAAGCACTTCTATAGAAAAAAAGGAGTCATTTCTTATGATAAAAGGTTCAATTCAGATGAAAAATAAAATGATTTTAAATTTGTATTGCACCTAACCTCATAGCCTCAGATTTTATGAAGCAAAACAATGACAGAGTTCCTGGTAAGGAACAAATCTGGATAGTCATTTGGGAAGATTTTAAAACACATATCATAAATTGATTAGTAATGACAGAAATTATGATTAGGTGATAAACAAAAGGGATATAATTAGAACTCTGTGTCCAACAACTACAGAATACATACTCTTTGCAAACACATGTACAATATTTACAAAAAATTGACTATAGATGATGCCACAATGTGTCTGAAAAGTGTATAAGGTCCTAGGTCAAAGTGAATTTAAGCTAGGATTTTTTTTTTATTACTCCCTATTGTCACTACTCTTGACATGTATTCAAACTTCAGACCTGCTAAATTAAGAATATGTGAAGTAGACAAGTGAGTCGGAAATTTAAATACTTTCACAGGGGCCAGCCCTAAGTCTGCAGATCATGTGCAAGCCATGTGACAACTTTCAGTAGCATTGGCATGAATGAAGACAAGTCACATTAATGTAATGCTCATTGGAAAATCCTAATGAATCACCAACCATATGACAAACAAGGGAATTGATAAGCCATACCCAACCTCTTCATTCTCTATAATGCAGAGGTGACAATAAACCAAATACAGGTTTAAGCTAGAATTTTATAACAAAAATGCAAGTAGAAAAATCCCTATAATTTAAAACTAAAGAAATCACAAGTCAAAGTAAAAATCACAACTTAAATTTTAAGCATTTGAAATAAATGATATTGAAAATAATTTATAGTAAAATTTATTGGATATAAATGAACAAAGATGAAATTTGGGCCCATCTTCAGACCAATCTCCCAAATTAATCAATTTAAAGGTTAAAAAAAAAAAGTTTTTAGAAGACAGGATAGGATAATATTGCAAATTTAAGGTAGAAAAAAATTTCTTGAACAGGGTATAAAAAGCATTAACCATAAATAATAATGAAGAAACACTGGGGAAGTTGCTGTACATGAAAAACTTCAGAACCTCTGCTCATCAAATACAATATTAAAATAATGAAAAGTAAACATACTTGCAATAACTGAGAAAGGGTTTGTACTTGTGAAAAAAATCATATAGATTTATCTTTAAAGTCATTGGAAAGCGAACAGTTTTGAAAATCCTGATGATATTGACAAATTTCTAAAAAATATAAAACATACTCAAGAAGAAATAGAAAATTTGAATTTTTAATAATCATTAAATAAACTAAATTAATTATCAAAAATCTTCCATCAAAGACAACTACAGCTTACATGGCTTCACTGGAAATCTCAACCAAATATTTAAGGAATATTATATGACTTTTAAGAGAGCAGGAAAAGAGCAAATGCTATCCATCTTCATGAGATTAACATAACCTTGATGTTAAGCACAATAAAGACAATATAAGAAAGAAGCATTCCAGGTCAATATCACATTGGAGTATTGATGCAAATCAATCCATCAGTAAGAAAAAGAATACTATATCATAACCTTATAGAGGTTTATCCTACAAATGCATGAAATTCAATTGCTGTAATCCTTCATTTCAATTGATTAAAGAAGACACACCATAATCAATTAAAGCAAAAATTTTTAAAAATTGCTAAAATTCACCCCATTCATTAAAAAAATTACCAGCAAATTGGGAATAGAAAGAAAGGTCTTTTAATCTGACAAAAGATGGCCACAAAAATCTCATAGCAATCAATACATAAAATGATAAAGCATTTAATGCTTTTTCTTTGGGAGAAAAACAATAAAAGGATGTTTGGATACTTATTATCCTAATTTCTTAACATTTCCCTAGAGGTTTTAGCCTGTGCAGTTAGGCAGGAAATAGAACTGAAAGGTATAAAGACAAGAAAGGAAGAAAGAGAACTTCATTATTTGACACTATGAATAGTATAAAAAAAGAATTTGAATGAGCTGACAGATAAATTATCACAAATAACAAGACAATTTAAACAAATTTGTTAGACATATATCAATTTATTTTAAATTATCATAAATAATAGAGTTTAACAATTTTTTTAGCTATGAATCAATTTCTTTTTATTATTAGAAGTTGTGGGTTTATTAAAACATCATGCATAAAATATAGGACTGTCATTTACTACCCTATAATTAACAACTTGCATTGGTGTGGAACATTTGTTACAATACCGGAAAGGACATTTTTATCGTTGTACCATTAACTATAATCCATAGTTTAAGTTGGGGTTCATGGTTTGTGTTGTGCAGTTACATGTATTTTTTTTCAATTTTTATTCTAGTACCATATATACAAGCAAAAATTTCTAGTTTTAATCACATACAGATATATCATTCAGTGCCATTAATTACATTCACAGTGTAGTGCTACCATAACTACCATCCATTACCAAAAGTTTTCCATTGTCCCAAATAGAAACTCTGTACATTTGAAGACTTAATTCCCCATTCCCTATCCCACTGGTCCCCTGGTAAACTATATTCTAGATTCTGTCTCTACTAGTTTGCTTATTCTAACTATTTCATATCAGTGAGATCGTGCAATATTTGTCTTTTTATGCCTGGCTTATTTCACTGAACATGATATCTTCAGGGTTCATCTATGTCATCACACATATCAGAACTTCATTCCTTTTAACCGCTGAATTCCGATATGTGTATGTACCACATTTGTTTACACATTTATCAGTTGATGGACACTTGGGTTGTTTCCATCTTTTGGCAATTGTGAATAATGCTGATATGAACATCAGTGTGCAAATATCTGTTTGAGCTCTTACTTTTAGTTATTGTGTGTATATACCAAGAAGTGGGATTGCCAGGTCATATGGTAATTCTATACTTAACTTTCTGAGGAAATGCCAACTGTATTCTGCAGCAGCTACACGATTTTACATTGCCAACAGCAATGAATGAATGTTCCTATTTTCTTCACATCTTCTCCAATGCTTTTAATTTTCCACTTTTTAAAAAAACAGTTGCCATTCTAGTGGGTATGACATGGTATTGCATTTTGAGTTGTTTTGTTTACATTTCCCTAATGAACAATGATGTTGTGTATCTTTTCATGTATTGTTGACCATATATATCTTCTTTGAAGAAATTTCTATTTGCCCATTTTTTAATTGGGTTGTTTGTCTTTTGCTGTTGAGTTGAAGGAGTACTTTATACATTCTGGATATTAAATCCTTATGGTATATTTGGTTTCAAAATATTTTTTCTGCCATTTTATAGATTATTGTTTTATTTTCACCATAAAGTTCTTTGAAAAGGATTTTAGTTTTAAGTTTTTAATTATGATGAAGTCCCATTTACCTATTTTTCCTTTTCTTGCTTGTGCTTTACATGTAAAACATAAGAAACCATTGCTTAACACAAGGTCCTGAAGATATTTCCCTGCATTTTATTCTAGGAGTTTTATAGTTCTGGCCCTTATAATAGGTCTTTGATCTATTTTGAGTTGATTTTTTATATGGTGTGAGGTGGGTATCCACTTTTATTCTTTTGCATATGGAGATCCAGTTTTCCCAGTATCAGTTTTTGAAGAGAATATTATATCCCAATTGAATTGTCTTTGTCCTCTTGTCAAAAATCACTTGGCCATAAACCTGAGGATTGATTTCTGAACTCTTAATTCAATTCCATTGGGCTATCTGTCTATCCTTGTGCCGGTACCATACTATTTTGATTACTGTGACTTTGCAATAAGTTTTAAGATAGGAAAGTGGGGCTCCTCCAAAACCATTCTTATTTTTCAAGATGTCTTTGGCTATTTGAAACTGTTTAATCTTTCATATAAATTTTAATGATTGGCTTTTCCATTTATGCAAAGAATGTTGCTAGAATTTTGATTAGTAATTGGTTTGGGTAGAATTGAAATCTTAACAATATTTAGTCCTCCAATGCATGAACTTGGGATGTCCTTCCATTTATTTAGGTCTTCTTTGATTTCTTTTAGCAATCTTTCATAGTTTTCTGTGTACAAATTCTTTACATCCTTGATTAGATTTATTCCTAAATATTTAACTCTTTTAGTGGCGATCATAAATGGATTTTTTTCTTGATTTCCTCTTTCAATGGCACTAGTCATTATTAGTGTATATAAAGATCACTGACTTTTGCATGTTGATCATGTATCCCACTGCTTTGCTGAATTCATTTATTACCTCTCAGAGCTTTGTTATGGGTTTTTCAGGATTTCATTTATATATAGGATCATGTCATCTGCAAATAGGGAATGTTTTACTCCTTCCTTTCCAATTTGGAGGAATTTATTTCTTTTTCTTGCCTAATTACTCATGCTAGAACTTCTAGTACAATGTTGAATAAGAGTGGTGACAATAGGTATCCTTGCCTTGTTCCTGATCTTAGAGAAAAAGCTTTCAGTCTTCCACCACTAAGTAGGATGCTACTTAGTGGTGAAGAAGTTTCCTCTATTGAAGAAGTTTCATGGAGAAGTTTCCTCTATTCATATTTTTCTATGTGCTTTTATCAAGAAGGGGTGCTGGATTTTGTCAAATGCCTTTTCTGCATAAATTGAGATGAACATTTTTTAATCCATTCTGTTAATGTGGCGTATTACATTAACCAATTCATGTATGTTGAACCACCTTTGTGCACCTGGGATAAATCCTACTTAATTGTTGTGTATAATTCTTTTAATGTGCTCTTGGCTTTGTTTTGTTAGTATTTTGTTAAGGATTTTTACATCTATATTCATAAGAGATATTGGTCTGTAATTTTCTTCTCTTGTGGCATCTTTTTCTGGCTTAGTATGAGGGTAATGTAAGCCTCATACAATGAATTAAGGAATGTTCTTGCCTTTTCAATTTTTGGAAGAGTTTGAGGATTGTTGTTAATTCTTCTTGGAATGATTGGCAGAATTCAGCCGCAAAGCCATCTGGCCCTGGGCTTTTCTTTCTTGGGAGGTTTGTGTGACTAATTCAATCTCTTTACTAGTAATTGGTTCTATTTCTTCTTGAGTCAGTGTAAGTAGTTTGTGGGTTTCTAGCAATTTTTCCATTTCATTTAGGTTACCAAATTTGTCAGTGTACAGTTATTCATAGTATCCTCTTATAGTCCTTTTTATTTCAATGAGGTTGGTAGTAATTTCCCCCTTTTCATTTCTGGGTTTAGTTATTTGTAACCTCTTTCTTTTTCTCTTCATCAATCTAGCTAAAGGTTTGTCAATTTTGTTGATCTTTTCAAAGAACCAAATTTTGGTTGTGCTAGTTATCTCTATTGTTCTTTATTCTCTGTTTCATTTATCGCCACTCAAATCTTTGTTACTTTCTTCCTTCAGCTCATTTTGGGTTTAGTTTGCTTTTCTTTTTCTACTTTTTCCACTTTTGAGATTGGGTCTCTGATTTGGAATCTTTCTTCTTTTTTAAGATAAGCAATTAGAGATATAAATTTCTGTCTCAGCATTGCCTTTGCTGTATCCCATGAGTTTTGATGTACACTATTTTCATTTTCATTTGCCTTAAGATATTTGCTAATTTCCTTTGTGGTTTTCTCTTTAACTCACTGATTGTTTAAGAGTACATTATTTAATTTCCAAATATTTGTGAATTTTCCATTTCTCCTTCTGTTATTGATTTCTATCTTCATTCCATTGTGGTCAGAGAAGACAGATTGTATGATTTCAGTATGTTTGAATTTACTGAGATTTATTTTTTTTTTTTTTACTTAAGATATGGTCTATCTGATAGAATGCTCCATGTGCACTTGAGAAGAATGTATAGTCTGTTACTGTTTGGTGAAGTGTTTTATTTATTAACCCTATTAGGTCTAGTGGGTTTAGAGTGTTATTCAAGTCTTCTATTTCCTTAGTGATTTTCTGACTAGATCTTCCGTCCATTATTGAAAGTGTTGTATCAAAGTTTCCTACTATTAATGTAGAACCACTTATTTCTCCCTTTAAATCTGTCAGTATTTGCTTCAAGTTTTGGGGCTGTGCTGTTAGATGCATAAATATTTATGACTGTTATAGCTTGTTGAAATGATCAGTATATAATAACCATTTTTGTCCCCCATAACAGTTTTAAACTTAAAGTCTATTTTATCTGGTATTAGTGTAGCTCCCCTAGCTCCCCTTTGGTTTATTACTTGCATGCCATATTTTTTTCTATCCATTAACATTCACGCTATCTATGTCTTTGAATTTAATTAATTTGAATTAATTAAACAGCAGGTAGTCAGGGAATGATTTTTTATTCATTCTGTTAATCTCTGCCTTTGACTGGAGAGTTTAATTTATTTATATTTAAAGTCACTACTTATAATGTAGGACTTTCTTCTGCCATTTTGCCATTTGGCCTTTGTGAGTCTAATACCTTTTTTGTCTCTCAAATCTTCATTAAAACCTATTTTCATATTTGTTTGATTTTTTGTATTGTGCCTGCGCTGGTTTGAAGCTGTTATATACCCCCAGTAAAAATTATGTTCTTTTAATCCATTTCTATGGGTGGAGACCTATTGTAAGTGAGACCTTTTGGTTAGGTTGTTTCAACTGAGATGTGATCCACCCCATTCAGGGTGGGTCTTAATCCTTTCACTGGTGTCCTTTATGAGTGGATAAAGAACAGAAAAACCCTAGAGGGCTTAGAAAAGCTCCAGAGAAGCTAACAGAGGACCCACAAAGGAAGCCAATAGAACCAGAGCTAAAGGCAACAAAACCTAAGAGTGAAGGACCAGAAAATGCTAGCCATGTGCCTTCCCAAGGACAGAGGTGTCCCAGATGCCAGAAGTTTCAGAGTCCAGGTATTGTCTTGTTGATGCCTTAATTTGGATATTTCCATGGCCTAAGAACTGAAAAATGTAAATTAATATATCCCAATTTTAAAAGCCAACCCATTTCTGGTATATTGCATTGTGGCAGCTTTAGCAAACCATAACAGTACCACATTGAGTCCCTTCTCATTTCTTTCTGGATATATTTTTCATATATTTTCCTTGAGGTTACCATGCAGTTAAAATTTAACATCCTATATATAAATATAACAATCATATTTGATTTGATACCAACTTAACTTCAATAGTATACACATAAACTCTTCTTATGCCCTTCTGCCTCCCATCTTTTTATTGTACTTGCTACAAATTATATCTTCCCATACTCATAGATTTATCATTACTTTTTATGAATTCTCTGTTTAGCAATTGTAGGAAGGAAGGAGTGTAGTTACATACCTGCCAAAATACATACAATAATACTGGCATTTAAATTAAGCAAATGGTTACCTTTACCAGAGTTCTTTTTTCTTTATGCCACTTTGAACCACTGTCTAGTGTCCCATCCTTTCAGTCTAAAGAACTCCCTTTAGCATTGCTTAGAAGGTAGGTCTACTGGTGATGACTCCCTCCACTTTTGTTTATCTTAATTTCTCCCTCAATTTTGAAAGACTTGTGGATAAAAAAAAATCCTTGGTTGGCAGTTGTTTTCTCTCAACACTTCTGGCTTCCTCGGTTTCTGATGAGAAATTATCAGTCTAATTGGAACTCCCTTATACACAACACTTTGCTTTTCTGTTGCAGCTTTCAAAACTCTCTCCTTGTCCTTTGCATTCAACAGTTTGATCAGTATGTGGCAGAGCGTATAATTCCTCAGGTTTATCTTGTTTGGTATTCTCTGGAATTTTTGGATATGGGTAGTCATGTATTTTGCTAAGTTTGCTAAGTTTTCTGTCATTATTTCTTTGAATGTACCTTCGCCCTTTTCTCTCTTTCTTCTCCTTCTGAGACTCCAATCATGTGTATATTGATATGCTTGATGATGTTCCATAGGCATCTTAGCCTATTTTCACTTTTTTGTAATTCTTTGTTCTTTCTGCTCCTCAGCCTGACTCATTTCAATTGTCTTGTCATTGAATTCACTGATTCTTTCTTCTTCTGGCTCTAGTCTGTGATTAAAATCCTCATAGGAATTTTTCATTTCAGTTATTGTGGTCTTCAACTCCAGTAGTTCTGTTTGTTTCCTTTTATAATCTTTTTATAAAATTTCTATCTCTTCTCTGAGATTCTCATATTGTTCATTCATTGTTTGCCTTATATCCTTTAGTTCTTCCTCTACATTTACCTTCATCTCCTTCAGCATACTGAAGATCATTTTTTTAAAAGTCTTTGTCCAATATGTCCACAGGCTGGTCTTCTTCATTACTGCTTTCTGGATTTTTATCCTTTTAGTTTGGATGGGCCATCATTTCCTGCTTTTTTGTTTTGTAATGTTTTGATGCATCCATTTTAAAATTTTAAAATGTTAACTTGGATTTATTCCCCAAGAGTTCTGCTTCTTGAGTTTGTACTTAATGTGATATGACAGAAATTTTCTCTAGTGTCAGGAGCTAACAAAACCAAATGGGTTTTGCTTTGACTGGTATTCTTCATCAGAGTTCAACCTCCTATACAGAGGGTCCTCATTGGTCTTTTTTGGGTCCATGTCTTCTCCTGGGATTGTGCTTGTTAGTGGCCTTAGGAATTCCCTGTTTCCACGGGTTTGAATTCCCCCTTTGTTTCCTAGTAAACTGGCCTTCTCCC
>PVIY010058416.1:0-12483 GCA_004026745.1 Myrmecophaga tridactyla | reverse complement strand
AGAGCATGCTCCTTGGGGGACTGGGAGAGCCTGGCTGCCACCATGTGGAGGGGTTGAGCGTGTGCCCCAGAAATGGCAGAGAGCCCAGGGGTGGCCCTGATGCCTGGAGAGAGTGGAGCCTAGAGGTGGTCCCTCGATGTTCCCCGAGGTTGATTTGGAAAGAGGTGGGCCACTGCATAGGCCCTCGAAAAGGGTGGAACTGCTACTTTCTAAGCCGAAGGATGAATGACTTTCAGACTTTGAAATTCCATGGCGCTTGCCCTGCAGGTTTTACATCTGTGTTTCTTCCAATTTCTCCCTATGGAAATGAAAACCTGTATCCTGTGAGTACCCTCCTTTGCATCTTGGCACCAGACAACTTGTTTTGAGATTCACAGGTCCACAGCAAGAAGAGAATTTTTTGTACCTGTTTAAGGTGATGCTTGAAGTTGCCAAGTTGACAAGGGGTGGACATGTGTTAGTTAGATTCAGTTGTCAACTTGGCCAGGTGAGCATACCTAGTCTTGTTGCTGCGGACATAAGCCAATGGTACGTGAACCTCATTTGTTGCTAATTACATCTGGAGTCAGCTAGGAGGCGTGTCTGCTGCAATGAGTGATGTTTGACTTAATTGGCTGGTGCTTAAATGAGAGAACACAACATACCACAGCCTAAGCAGCTCGGCATTCCTCATCTCAGCACTAGCAGCTCAGCCCAGGCCTTTGGAGATGCAGAAAGAAGTTATCCCAGGGAAAGTTGTTGGAACCCAGGGGCCTGGAGAGAAGACCAGCAGAGACCATCCTGTGCCTTCCATGTGAGAAAGAACCTCAGTGGAAAGTTAGCTGCCTTTCCTCTGAAGAACCAACAAAATAAATCCCCTTTTATTAAAAGCCAATCCATCTCTGGTGTGTTGCATTCCGGCAGCTAGCAAACTAGAACAATACTTGACTTGAACAGTTTAGAAAATGGATGACAGATGGTGGAAGCTAGGTTTTACAGTTCAGAATGATCATATGATAATATAGGCACAGGTGATTACATGGAGAAGTATTTATGGATATGTGTGTGTAACAGATTAGCGTGCACACACATACTTCCTTGCTCTGCCAGCTGAGAAGGCCTAGAAACAATGGCACACCAGTAGCAACAAGTTCACCTAGTGCTCACATCATGGTTTTATACATTATCCAAAAAAAGATCCAGGCTTCTTAGAGAAATGGCTGACTCTAGGACTGTGAAAGAATTATTTTTAAATAAATGAGTTTGGGACATAAGGTGTAGGGAAAGTAAAAAAAAGTGTTAAAACACACATACATATAAACTAGTTTCCAATTCTCTGACATATATACAACCTCTTACCTACAAAATATTAAATTTCTGCTTTGCATTTGATTTTGCACACATTGAGGCCTTGGTCAAAATATGTTCTTTTCAAATACACCAAATATTTTGCCTCGTGTTTCAAAGACAGGTGATCAGTGTGTGTGCATGTGTGGCTACCCATAATCATAGTGTGATTTTTAGAGGGAAGACTGAAATAATATGTGGAGTAGGATATATTTGACGTACCAACTGCCAAAGGAAAGTTTAAACAGTTACTGGATGATTACATTGCATCTATTAGCAATCATTTATTAGACAACTCAAACTAAGGACTGGAATTACTGGGTCCTCTTAAGTTTTGCATCACATTTGAGCTTTCGTGTCAGATTATATTGACACTCCATTTTACCTATGTGGTAAGCTTAGAACATGAGATGTATGACGTGAGTTCAGTTTTTCTAGCCCTTAGCCATTTGAAATAGGCCGGACACTGTGGAGATGAAAAAGGCCATCCCCTCTGTGTCCTTTCTGAATTTCTGATGAAATGTCTATTTCAGCATGATAAAATGGTTTTGTTTTGTAATACTGAGCATTTGTGTTCTTTCCTATAGGGCAGTTGGTAGCAGGAACAACATATCTTTTCACTCTTCTCTATTCTCCTTGTGGTGATTTCTTTCTGAACACATATTCAATGCATTTGGAGCCTACAGAGCTGCGTGCCATTCCTCTCTGTCTTTAGGTATATAAAACCCACAATGCTGTACTAAAATGAATTTTCTTAAACAAAAGTTTGACCAAGTTAAGCCCCTTCTTATATTCCTTCAGCAAGCCCTCATTGGTCCCATAATAAAATTAAAGTCTTTACTACACTGTGGGTATTTTGTAATACGATTCCTATCCATATTTCCCAACTGACCCTCCCAATGCCGTTTTACAAATGAAAAACAAATTTGAAAAAAGCCTTGCCTCTCCTTTCCAACAGCCTGGCTCCTACTTGAGAAAGAATGTTGATTCAGGTAGTACGAAATAACAAGCTATGAGAATTGTACTATTTTGTCTAGAAAAAAATGCATATGATGATGTCTCTAGCTTTTTAGAATACATGATGTGGTCATAATATGTCTTCCCCTGATTCTTCTCCAAGATGATAATATCAGGTTTTCCTTAAGATTCAAATCCAGCATCGCATTCTCTTGAATGTATTCTATATGCGTTCTCCTCACTCTCCTCAAACCCACTACTGATCTACTTCCCTTGTTCTTAACAGGGAACTTAGGTTATTACTTAAAAATAAATTTTGTACATCATAAGAGATGTACTCTACTGTGAGGACACCTGCTACAAAACCTCATCACATCTTTCATCCTCACTTCAAATATAATGAAGCATCTGATGTGCTTCCAAATATCTGAGGTGAGGTTATACCTTTTGTTCAATTTCTTCCTACCTTATTTAGGATCTAACTCCTTCTCTCACTACCTCACTATTCCTCAGAGTGAACAGCTCTAACTCTACTTCCTCATGCATAACCTTTATGCACGCTCAAATCATTTCCCTCACCTTTCATCTTTCTATAGCAACCTGGCCATACCCCTGCCCTTTCTCATGTACTTTTTTTTCACAGAATATTCTTCAGAACATGAACCATAATACCTTTCTTACCTCCTGTTAACTACTCAACACATTCCAACTGTTTTCAAACTCATCATTCAAATCTATTCTCCAGAAAAAAATTCCCCAGAATAATTTTCTAAACTATAAACCTAATCTCTTTCTTTGTGTGCTTGATATCTTACTGTGAAATTCAAGCCTATGTAAGGATGCATAATACTTTTCATGACGTAACTACTCAAATCCGTCTTTGTGTTTCTGCCACATTTCCTGCCATGTTCTTTTGGTGGTTGGTTGATAACACTTCATAATTCTAATAGAACTCATGCCACAATATTCCCTGCCTCTATGACTTGCTCTAATTGAAACATCTGCCTGAAGTTATTTTCCATGGTGAAGTTTCTTCTCGGTCTTTAGGAGATATCTTCCTTAGAGAAGGTTTCTCTCACTATATGTGTGTTTTAGTTTGCTAGCTGCTGGAATGCAATATACCAGAAACGGAATGGCTTTTAAAAGCAGGAATTTAATGAGTTGCTAGTTTACAGTTCTAAGGCCGAGAAAATATCCCAGTTAAAACAAGTCTATAGAAATGTCCAATCTAAGGCATCCATCTGGGGAAAGATACCTTGGTTCAAGAAGGCCGATGAAGTTCAGGGTTCTCTCTCAGCTGGAAGGGCATGTGGTGAACATGGCATCATCTGCTAGCTTTCTCTCCTGGCTTCTGGTTTCATGAAGCTCCCCGGGAGGCATTTTCCTTCTTCATCTCCAAAGGTCACTGGCTGGTGGGCTCTCTGCTTCGTGGTGCTGCAGCATTCTCTGCTCTCTCCAAATCTCTTTTAAAGGATTCCAGTAAGCAACTCCACCTTCAGTGGGTGGAAACACACCTCCATGGAAATCATCTCATCAAAAGTTACCACCCACAATTGGGTGGGTCACATCTTCATGGAAACAATCAAAATGC
Source organism: Myrmecophaga tridactyla (assembly GCA_004026745.1). NCBI lineage: Eukaryota > Metazoa > Chordata > Mammalia > Pilosa > Myrmecophagidae > Myrmecophaga > Myrmecophaga tridactyla. The sequence goes on along the minus strand of PVIY010058416.1, from coordinate 8,609 downwards.
TCCCACCCAGCAATATTGAATGAGGATTAAAGGGCATGGCTTTTCTGGGGTCCACCACAGATTCAGACTGGCACAATGTGGTATAAGTTAACCTTCATTTGTAACCCTAGTGCCCTGCTTGGACATTCTGATAATGCCATTGGCATTATATTGTCCCATCTGTATGACATTGTATTGTATACTTTTTTAGCCATATCCTTCTTCAGGTTACTTCAAATCAAAGCCTGTCTCTGCTTCGTCTCTGTCAGGGGTTGGTAAAATTTTCCCATAAAAGGTCAGATAGCAAATATTTTAAGCTCTGAGGGACACACAGTCTCTGCCACAGCTGCAAAGTCTGCCGTGTTGGCACAAAATGACCACAGACAATCCATAAATGAATGAGTGTGGTTGTGTTCAATAGAACTTTATGTGTGGATACTGATATCATTTTCTTAAAATTTGTACCTGTCTTGAAATATTATGTTTCTCTTGATTTTTTTAACCATTAAAGTATGAACATCAATCTTAACTCTCAGGCCATACAAAAAACAAGTAATAAACAGGATTTGATCATTCTACTGCTTTTCTATGTAATTCCAGCATTTAACACAAATCCCAGTGGCTTACAGGAATTTACAAACATCCGTTGAATAAATGAAGGATTGAAATGCCTCTAAAGTTAAAAAAATGTATTAGTGGATGAGTTGTAAATAAATAAAGTAGTTTTCTTGGACTCGCAATCCTTCCCTTTTAATACTCTTAGGCTGTAAAAAAAAATAACAGTATTGAAGTGAATAAAGGACAAAAAACACATGATTATCTCAACAGATAAAAAATATCCAACAGCTTTTCATAATAAACAGACTCAACAAACTAGAAATAGAAGGGAACCCACTCAATCTGATACATTTCATCTACAAAAGATTCATAACTGCCAGATATAGATCAAAATTAAGATCAAAACAAGATGAGGGTGAGAGCTCTCACTGCTCCTACTCAACCATGCACTGGAGGTTCTAGAGAGGGCAATGGAGCCAGAAAAAGAAGTGAAAGGTATCTAGCTTGAGAGAGAAGTGGCTACATTCTCCCTCACTTCTCCTTCCTCCTGATCCTAAGTCCACTGGTAGCGCATCACACATCATTAGGGGCCTCTTACTTATCATTGGGATCCCACATTAAATTCTACTCCTATGTTGCAATCAAAACCTTCAACATCTTCTTTGCTGTCAGCTGCGCTATCTGGCACTTTAGACGCTTCAACCAGATAACACAGATATGGATAAAGCTGATAAATCATCTGATGATTTTTCTGATTTATGCTTCATGGAGCTGAGCGGGGCTCCAGTGATTCCCCCAAACCACTGTACTCTTAGGCAAGGTATGGGGTGCACCAGGGGTTAATGCAGTGAGGATGAACCTGTGGAGATTTAAACAGTTCTACCTAATATTGAAAGATAAAAAGACAGCAAGTCAATCACATTGGGGCAACAGCATAATGACAAGATCCTACTTATTGTCATCAAATGGGGACAGAAGGAATGCAAGAAATCCCCCCTTGCCCAGAAGACTGATGCTATTGCTAGCATATGTTTTCTTTGAGCTTAAAGACAAAGCCCATGAAAACTTCATAGATAGGCAACAAAGTGCTTCAGAGCATCGGCCACAAGGACGTAAGTCTTCAAGCTGTGTGTGTGTGTGTGTGTGTGTGTGTGTGTGTGTGCAAGTGAAAAAAAGAGAATGAGAATATCAGTGTTCATTGGGGTATCTGAATTCCTTCTCATCAGCTAGTCATTTTCCCCTTCCTCATTTTCTTTCTTCCACTCAGGGTTCAGAAAACCTTGTTTTACACTTCTGCTTTATTTTTCTTAAAGTGGACTGTGTAGTCACGCAGGAAATATTTCCACTGTTGATGGCTAACTGGACTTCCTGGTCAGCAATAAGATCATCAACCCAGCCACTCTGAAGACTTGGCATGGAAAGGTGACTTCCTTCCTCAAGGTGCCACTCAGTGGGGAGAATTCATGTTTAGTTAAAGTCAAACTACAGACATAGCACCTATCCTATTCCTAGACCCCATATCACCCAGCCCAGGACTGAAAAATCCATACCCCCTCAGGAAACAGCCACCCAATGCTCTCCCAGCACTGTGTCCAGATGGCACTGGAAATTTGTTCCTGTTCCTGACCCCTTCTGAGTGGGGTAAGCCAGAAGATGTGGCCCCGCCCAGAGGCCTAATACTATGCACTCAGCTTGGGTGTAACTTGTATACTTGCGGTATAGGTCAAGACACTTTTTTTTTATATGCTGTATGGTGGTCACATTTCATTCTTTTTTCCACGTGACTATCCCATTATTGCAGCACCATCTGTGGGGGGCGGGGGGGAGTTGTTTTGGAAGTGCACAGGCCAGGAATCAAACCCAGGTCTCCTGGGTGGCAGGCGAGAATTCTACCACTAAACTGCCCTTGCAACCCTGAGACACTTTTTTTTTAATTAAAATATCATATGCTCCTTATCCTCCTAGTTTTGCTAATACTTTTTTTCTTCTGTCCTTTCTCTTTTGGACTCTTCCTGATAGAAAGAGGAAGAGGAATAAGGAATACTGCTTTACTCCACACACCCCCACTCCATGCACATTTCAAACTAAGGCTTATGGAGTCCAACAGCCAGCTGACCAAGGAAACCATACCTAGTCATATACCTGTATCATTCACACCAAGCCATCTGGCCTCTGGGAGGATGGAACAAACAGATCAGGAACATAATAAAGGCCACTGAGTGAGAGACACATTTCTGTTGAGCCAGGTGGGTGAGGAGGCGCACCAGGAGCCTCCCTGCCTATTCTGTGCCTACATACTGCAGAGCTGAGAGTCTTTTGTTTCCTACAACTCTCGAGTCTGTGAGATGGAGGAAGGAGCCTGCTGCAGGGCTGAAGAATTCCAGTGAGTCTGCGCTGTTGGATGGGCAGCAGTGCCAATCTCCCAGCCTCCGGGCAGCAGTGCCAGTCTCCCAGCCTCCTGCAGGATGGGAAAGGGCTCGGGGGGCAGCTGGCAGCTAGTTCTCCTTAATGGACTCAGTTTTGTCAATGACTTTGAATGCATGGTCCCATCGACCCCAAATTCCTTTTCAAAACTTTGTGAAATATGAAGCTACTTGAGTCTTACCCATTCTGGAAGGTGAATGGCATGGTTTTCTTCTAGACTCCCAATACCCTCACTTCTGCCTCTTCCACCTACAGAGACATATAAGGTTAAAGAACAAGAAGGAGCAGGATAATGTCTGGTTTACCTTGACCCTTTCTTACTGTGAGAAGCCTCTGAATGTCTTAAAAAAATTTTTGTCATACATCTTCTAAATATAAGCCATGAATAAAACTTCACTAAATCTGATCAGGTGTGATGCAGAAACCCAGAAATGGCTGAGGGAGCCACGCCGCCCTCACCCTCCTTCCCTCTCCTTGTTACCTTGATAAGTCAAAGCAGGCAATCAGTAAGAGCTAAGGATGTCCCCTTCCATCACCTACCCCCAAGTCCTGTGGTATCCTAAACATACACCTCCAAACAGGGCCCAAGCAGAAGACAGCATATGACTACTTGAATAAATAAATATATTAGGGAGTGGTAAAGGTCTCTGCTCATGACTGAAAGTGACCATCTTCAGAGACTTTCTAATATCAGGGCTATTAGATAACTTCTAAGTGTATGAGGAACATCTTGAGATTTTCAAGATTATCTATCTGCTGCCCAGCTCATTCACACACAGGTGGCCCCATCTCCTAGCTCCCAGAGCTAGCCTGCATACCTTCCCACCAAGGCGCCTGTATCCTCACACCAGCAATGGCATGCAGAATCCTCACTCTTACAATCTGGCATGCTCTTCTGCCAGCATTTGGAGCTGATTCTCTGCTTTTTAATGGTTCTCTGATTAGATTCCCTCTGCCATAACCTCCCTTTTGAGTGGCACATGACCATTGGTTAATAACCTTAATTACATCTGCAAAATTTCACTTTTCAAATTAATAATGTAATAATGCATGTAATAATGCAGGACTCAATATTCACAGTCCTGCGGATGATGGCAGTACATCTTTTCACCTTCTCCTGCCAACATCTCTACAGAGTTACACATTCATCTTCTTTATTAATGTTTACTCCCTATTATTCAATGAAAACAACAAATGTCATCATTTTAACCATAAAGCATTGGTTTCAGCTATAGTAAGCCAGAGAGTTCATTAGATAATGGTAAGTGTACTGTGGATCTCTAAGGTGTGAAAGGAACTTCAATGATTTTTTCCATAAGTACATTTATAATTGTGGATTGATTTATTTTCATTTACTAAGGCCAAAATTTTTAAACCCAGGAGAAAGAGAGAGAGATAGAAAGAAACATAGACAGTGATCAATCAAAGGTTTGAATGGAGGGAAATTTCTCAAGTCATTACCACTGCACCAAGCAGCAGGAAAATTCAGGATACTTTGTGCATGTTTATAAAGCTTTTGCTCATCAGCTAAGCAAGCAACTCTAATGAGGATCATAAATTGAAGGGTCTACCAGGTTTAGAAAGGAATTATGAGACATTTTTGTTTGTTTTTAATCTTGATTGATTTTTTCCCCGCTAATCTAATCAGTGTTTGCTTACAGTTAGGATAATATTATTCTACAAAAGCCTAGTAACTTCAGAGTGAATGAAGAGTTACTCTCAGCTGGGCAGGCCACGGTGGCTCAGCAGGTAAGAATGCTTGCCTGCCATGCCTGAGGACCCGGGTTCGATTTCCGGTGCCTGCCCATGTTAAAAAGAAAAAAAATGCTAAAGAGTTACTCTCAGCTAACAACTCAGGAAAAAATATCCACCAGGCTTCACATTCTTAAACAAAGCAAAACAATGTCAGAGCACTTGAAGAATCTACTTGAATAAAAAGATGAACACAAAGACAAAGGGCTTATAGATATGATATAAAAATATTAATAACCTGTCAATACTTTGGGAAATTTCTGTTAAGTATGGAGCACATTGGACAAGATTCCAAGGAATGCCTGAGGCTTGACTCATTATCATTCACAAAGTAACATTTAAGAATTATAAATTGAGGGCAATTTTCGGGTAACATTAACAAAAATGTGAAGAATGAATGTTTCTTGTTTTTTTGTTTTTATTATTCCCCTTGGAGTGAAGGACTTTTTAGTCAGCAGTGGCACCCCAGCAGCAGAGCTTTGGAAAATGGAACTTAAATACCCTGCAGCGTGAGGGCAAGGGTTGAATACAGCCCACTGTGGAGTACCGCAGGCAAATAATATACATGTCGTACAGTTTCAAAAAAATGCACTTGTCTCCTGGGTGGTCTTTGCGCTTTCTTGAAGCCCAGGTCTCCACTGGGCCCACCCTGTGATGTGGTATAAATGTCCCACATGATGGTGACACGGACAAGGTAGCCCAGGGCACGGCCCCCTTATCATGGTGTCTGGGGCCTTTCTGTCCCTTGCTGGGATTTTTCTGCCCACACGGTCTGAGGCCCACATGGTCTGAGGTCCCCCTTCACTGGAGTCCCTCTTCTTTCAATGCCTGGGGGGAACGGTGGAACAAAGGGTGTCAGGAAAATCTCTGGCTGGGGCAGAGGTCCCCTTCCCTAGGTCTGGGGAGTCCCTCAACCCTTCTGTGGACATGTTCTAAGGTGGAATTAGGAGTGCCCTCCTCTTTCAGAAGTATAGGCAGTGTGGTCTTATTGTAGTGAGTCCTTACAAGGAGGAGTTTATGAATCTCCTGCTGCCAGAGGCTGCTTCTTCTGGCCTCCCTAGGCTCCTACCAGCTGAGCAGCTGCCAGGTGCCCATGGGTCCCCCCCCGGTGGACATGGCAATGAGAAGCCCCAGAAGCCACCTACCTGACTTCAGGTGTACTTTACCTGGGCAAGCCTGGAGCTGGAACTGTAGGTCTTCGTGGACCCTCTGATGATGGGTCACTGGCTGCCAAGAGGCCGTCCCGGAGGGGTGGATGGTAGTCACCCTCCCAGTGGGTGGAGTGCCACTGGCTGTGCAGGGGTGGGTGGAGGTGGAAGGCAATGACACTGTGCACCCCTGCAGGTGTCCTTTTCATCCCCGATGGGTGGGGTGGCTTTGGCCTGGCTGATGCTGTGGTCAGGCCAAGGTGTGGGCTTGAGAAGGTCAGGTAGGGGGATGGGTACCGGGACAGGAGGGAACTCTGAGGGAAAGGAGGAAAGGACCAGTGGTTGGGGTAGAGGAATGCCTCTTGAGTGTTCTGAGGGCAGAGATGTGGACAGAGGGGAGGGCGAAGGCAAGGAAAGAGGGGGGCGGGCAGGGGCAGGGCCAAAAAGTGCTCAGGTGGTAATGAGTATGAGAAGGGGGTGGAAATGGAGGGAGGCAGAGAGGAAGGAGCCAGAAGCCACCTGTGGCAGTGATGGAACAGCTGGTGGCAGGGGGAACTGGAAGGACAGGAAAATTGGAAAAGAGGTGTGAGGCAAGGGGAAGCCAGGAGACAGAAGTAAGGAGGCACTCAGTGTTTGTAGGGAAAACGGGGATGGGAAAGTGAGAGCCAATGTAGGGGTGGGGGGGACCCTGAAATCAGGGATAAGGTCAGGGGTGAAGGTAAGAGGAGTGGCAAGGAGGAGTAAGAGGGGGAGGAGAGAAAGGGAGGGAATGAGGGAGGACAGGAGGCAACCTAGATGGTGCCAAGGAGGGGACAATGGGCTTCCCCAGGCACCACATGGTAATACAGGATGACATGCACCCATGTTCCAGGGGCTTCCCCCAGAGGGGCAGGTGGTTCAGGCTCTGGAGAAGACAGTGAGCTGGCAGAGACCTGGAGAGGGTTCACATCTCTTGGTGTGAATAGCCAGGGGTGTGGAGATAATCTGGAGGCCAGAAATAAAGGGGCTGCCAAAGGGGTTGTAGATGGAATAGCATCCTCCATGAGGCACCCCTTCGGCAGATGGTCATCCCAGGCAGATGGAACGATGGGTGACAGGTGTCTCTGTGGTCTCTGGCTGGTCCAGGATGCTTATACAGGGGGCTGCGGGAGACATAATGTAGACGCTTCAGAGGAGGAAGAAGGGAGACTGTAAGCCCCAGCAAGCCTGGCCAGGGTCGGAGCTTCTAGCCCACTGAATCCCAGTACATTTCTTGCATCCCTGATTTTTTAGTAGACATTGTACCTTCACCCATGGCTTTCTCATACATTCTTTCCCTGTATCTACCCCCCTCTTATCCATCCTAGACAGCTCTGGGACCCTTGGATAGTATAAGCCAGAAGGGTGAGCAGAAAAGAAGAAGAGATAAATCACCTTTTCAGAGGATGACTCACATCCCATGTCCTCATGAGTCCTCTCTGGCAAGCTCTCCAAGCTGGGAAATCAGGAGACTGGGTTACATGTACTGAAGGAGGAGTCAGAACACATTCCATGGAGCTGCATGTCACAGCCCTTCAGGGGAGACTCTTGGAAGAATAGATTCTAAGAGCTCCAAGTTTGTGGTCACAATGGCAAATTATCAATGGAAACCATGGAGAGTCTCACACTTGTAATGTTTTATCATTTATCAAGTGCTTTCATATTAATTATATCATGTGATCCTCACAAATATTTGAATTAAACTGAAAAAAATTTTTTTCACAGGAGGAATCTCAGATTTCATGCAGTAATTATTTGCCATAGCAGGCATTACAATTGCAGCCTCCTAAACTAACAGTGAAGATTTGCTTCACTGCTTTTCACATATGCCTCATCCCCATCACCTTCCTCCTTTCTTTCTAAGCAAGGGAAGAAAAGAGGATGTGAGCATGTCCCAAGATTATGGTGACCCTGCTCTCTGGGGCCTTTGCTCTCTGAGAGGGACCTACTCCAACACCTGACATCCTCAGACTGTGCAGTTGGGGTGGGCTGTCAGGGATTGAGAGACATGGTGCATCCTTGGAGCAGGTGTGCTGGGAAAGCAGAGCCTTACCTGTCAATCCACCCTCTCTTTCCATGTTCTTGTCTCTGCTCCAATGCTGAAAAACCAAGAAATAAGGAATATAATCTCAATCTCTCCTTTCAAGGAAACCTTGAGAACCTCATCTCTGAATAATGTATCTTTTGTATATTGCCTGTTAATCATTTTTAAATGAGTTAATTCCTTTCTATTACTTTTCACATTTAAATAACACAAATAATTTTTTTCTGAATGAGATCATTAATTTTGTCAATCCATCACATGCATGGGAAGCCCAATAAGACTATAGGGATAGCTTAGTATAAATCTCTCAGAACGAAGATACTATCATCTCAGGAACAGGTAGGGTAGAGACATATTGGAGTGGGCCTATTGATGCAATCCAAACTTCAAGGCCTTCCAGGTGAGTGTGGCAGAAGGTTGGATAATAATTTCCCAAACACATTTCTTGAAGTGTCGGTCTCTTGGTCACAAATTCTCTCAGTGATTTTTTGCCTGAAAATGTTTTAATTTCCCCCTCATTTTTGAGGGACAATTTTGCTGGATATGGAATTCTTGATTGGCAGTTTTTCTCTTTTAGAATCTTAAATATATCATTCCACTATCTTCTCGCCTCCATGGTTTCTGCTGAGAAATCTATGTGAAGTCTTATTGGGCTTTCCTTGTATGTGATGGATTGCTTTTCTCTT
>PVIY010058415.1:0-12472 GCA_004026745.1 Myrmecophaga tridactyla | reverse complement strand
TTATAGGATTCCAGTAAACTAATCAAGACCCATCCGAATGGGTGGAGGCACGTCTCCATCTAATCCAGTTTAATAACCACTCCTGATTGAGTCACATCTCCAGGGAAATGACCTAATTACAGTTTCAAATATACAGTACTGAATACAGATTAGAAGAAACAGCTGCCTTTATAAAATGGTATTAGAATTAAAACATGTCTTTTCTAGGGTACATACATCCTTTCAAACCAGTACATTTCACACTTTGGACCCTAAAAAAGACATGTTTTTCCCATATATAAAATACATTCATTCCATCACAATATCAGAAATCTTTAAACCATTTCAGTAGCAATACAACTGAAATATAAAGTTAGAAATAGTACAAGCTCCTAACAAAGTTAGTTACAGGCATGGCCTGTTCTAAAGCAAAATTCTCCTCAGGCTCTGGACCTGTAAAACTCTAACAAGTTCTTTACTACCAACATACAAAGGAGGAACAGTCATAGGATACATATAACCATTTCCATAAGGAGGAAGGAACACAAGTCATTGGACTCATACATTTTCAAACACCCACAGGGCAAATTTTAGATTTCAAAGTCTGAGAGTCATTTATGTTAGTCTGAGAGTCATTTATCTTTGGGGCTTTAGAAAGTGGCAGTCCCACTCTTTTCAAGGGCCTACACAGAGGTCTGTCTCTCTCCAAACACAACCTTTGGGGGCACTGGTGAGACCACCTTTTTCTCACTACCCCCTCTCCAAGGATTGGGGCTGCACCTGCTCTGTGCCATCTTCAGGGCACATGCTCAACCCCACCATGTGGTGGCACCCAGGCTCTCCCCAAACCCCAAGGAATATCCTTCACCCTTTCCAAGGCCTGAGGTGGCATGACTCTTCCACTGCAATGAGGTGGAAGGCCCATCCTCTGCCTTCAGGGCAAACTCACCCTCTCCACATGCTTGGGTGGGTCTGCTCTCCTGGCCCGAGGCTTCTTGACTTCAGACCTCAGCCTCCATGGCTTTGTCTCTGAAGTTATTTTTCCTCCAATGTTCTCTGTCCCGACTGGCAGTGATTCTCTTTATACAGATCCTGCAACACTCTCATTAGTTTTCTATGCAGTAGCCTCAGATCGTGCCCATCAGACATAAGGATTTTCCACAAATTCTTCCTGGATAAGTCCATGTCCAATCCTGGCTTTCTCTGTAATAGCTGGCTGGTTCCATATTTGGCCACATCCTCACGTGGCACTATTCTCTGGATCTCCCTTCCTGGAAGCCCAGAATTTTCCAGAACATCAATTTCTGGTTTCTTTGTACCCAAGAGTTCAGTTCTCAGCATCTCTCTCTCCTGTCACATTTCACTATAAGCTATGAGAAGAAACAAGGCTGCACTTTCCACATTTAATTTGGAGACTTCTTCTGCTAAATATCCAAGTTCATGGCTTTTAAAATCTGCCTTCCAGTATAATGATATAGCTTTCACAATGTGACTGTGTGACTGTGAAAACCTTGTGTCTGATGCTTCTTTTATCTACCTTGTCAACAGATGAGTAGAACATATGGAACAAAAATAAATAATTGGGGGAACAAATGTTAAAATAAATTTAGATTGAAATGCTAGTGATCAATGAAAGGGAAGGGTAAGGGGTATGGTATGTATAATTTTTTTTTCTGTTTTCATTTTATTTCTTTTTCTGTTGTCTTTTTATTTCTTTTTCTGAATTGATGCAAATGTTCTAAGAAATGATCATGATAATGAATATGCAACTATATGATGATATTGTGAATTACTGATTATATATGTAGAACGGAATGATCATATGTTAAAAAAAATAATATAAAATAAATAAAATAAAATAAAATCTGCCTTCCAGCTGAAGCCATAGTCAATTTTTCCAAATTATCTGCTATTTTAAAACAAGGGTTGCCTTGCTTCCAGTTTGCAATAACATGTCTCATTTCTGTCTGAGGCCTTATCAGCAGTGTCTTTAAAGTCCACATTCCTACCAACAGTTTCTTCAAAGCATTCTAGGCCTTCTCTGTCAGGCTCCTTGAAACTCATCAACAATCTTCCCCTTATCCATTTAAAAAGCTGTACCAACATGTTTGGTATTTGCAAACTGCAGCAGCACCCACTCTCAGTAACAAAATCTGTTCTAGTTTGCTAGCTGCCAGAATGCAATATACCAGAAATGGAACAACTTTTAAAAGGGGGAATTTAATAAATTGCTAGTTTAAAGCTCAAAGGCCAAGAAAATGTCCAAATTAAAACAAGTCTATAGAAATGTCCAATCTAAGGCATCCAGGGAAAGATACCTTGGTTCAAGAAGGCCAATGAAGTTCAGGGTTTCTCTCTCATCTAAGAAGGCACAGTTCGGGGTTTCTTTCTCACCTGGAAAGGCATGTGGTGAACACGGCATCATCTGCTAGCATTCTCTCCTGGCTTCCTGTTTCATGAAGCTCCCTGGGAGACATTTTCCTTCATCTCCAAAGGTCGCTGGCTGGTGGACTCTCTGCTTCTCATGGCTACATCATTTTGTTCTCTCCGAATCTCTTTCATTCTCCAAAATGTTTCCTCTTTTATAGGATTCCAGTAAACCTAATAAGACCCACCCAAATGGGTGAAGACATATCTCTACCTAATCCAGTTTAAGAACCACTCTTGATTGAATCACATTTCCAGGGATGATGATCTATTTACAGTTTCAAATATACAGTACTGAATAGGGATTAGAAGAAACGGCTACCTTTACAAAATGGGATTAGGATTAAAACATAGCTTTTCTAGGGTATGGACGTCCTTTCAAACCAGCACGGGGGCATTTTCCTTCTTCATTTCCAAAGGTCTCTGGCTGTGTGGGCTCTTGTGGCTCTCAAGCTTTTTTTTTTTTTTTTTTTTTTTCAAAATCGTTCCCTCTTAAAGGGAACCAGTAAGCAACCCCACTTTGAATGGGTAGAGACACATCTCAATGGAAACCATCTAATTGAAAGTTACCCCCCCAACAATGAGTGGTGTCACATCTCCATGGATAATCAAAAAGTTCCCACCCAGCAATATTGAATGAGGATTATAGGACATGGCTTTTCTGGGGTACACCACAGATTCAAACCAGCACACCATTATTATTCAACACTGTGCTGGAAGTTTTAGTCAATGCAATTAGACAAGAAAAAGAAATAAAAGGCATCCAAATTGGAAAGGAAGAAGTAAAATTCTCACTATTTGCAGATAACATGATACTGTATGTCAAAAACCCAGAAAAGCCAACAGCAAAACTACTAGAGCTAATAAATGAGTATAGCAAAGTGAAGGGTATAAAAGGCCTCAAATCAGTAGTGTTTCTATACAGTAGTAATGAGTAATCTGAGGAGGAAATCAAGAAAAAAATTCTATTTGCAATGCCAACCAACAGACTCAAATATTTAGGAGAGAAAAGACCGATACCCAGAAAACTACAAGAAATTGCTAAAGGAAATGATGGAAGACCTAAATAAATGGAAGAGCATACCATGTTCATGGATTGAAAGACTTAAATATAATTAAGATGTCAATTCTAACCAAACTACCCAAATTGAACCCATTGAGTCTATAAACTATAAACTAATAAAATTAAAATCCCAATGAATTACTTTGCAGAAATAGAAAAACCAATAAGCAATTTATTTGGAAGAGCAAGATGCCCCAAATAGCGAAAAATATCTTGAGAAAGAGGAATGAAATGGGAGGTTTCAACTACCTGACTTTAAAGCATATTGTAAAACTACAGTGGTCAAAACAGCATGGTGCCTGCATAAAGACAGATATATTGACCAATGGGATCAAACAGAGTGTTCAGAAATAAACCCTCTCATCTGTGGACAATTGATCTTTGATGAAGCAGTCAAGCCAACTCCACTGGGATAGAGTAGCCTCTTCAATAAATGGTGTTTGGAGACCTAGAAATCCATATGCAAAAGAATGAAGAGGGTCCATATCTCACACCTGATACAAAAGTTAACTCAAAATGGATCAAAGACTTAAACATTAGAGCTAAGACCATAAAACTTTTAGAAGAAAATGTAGGGAAGTATCTTATAAAGCTTGTGAGGAGTAGTTTCCTAGACCTTATACCCAAAGTACAAGCAATGAAAAAAGAAACAGATAAGTGGGGATCTCCTCAAAAGTAAATACTTTTATGCATCAAATAACTTTGTCAAGAAAGGTCGAAGGCAGCCTACGCAATGGGAGACAATATTTGGAAGCCATATATCAGATAAGGGTTTAGTATCGAGAATATTTAGAGACATTCTTGAACTCAACAGCAAAAAGACAAACAACCTAATGAAAAAAATGGGCAAAAGACATGAATAGACACTTCTCAGAAGAGGAAATGCAGATGGCTAAAAGGCATATGAAAAGATGCTCAACTTCACTGGCTATTAGGGAAATGCAAATCAAAACCACAATGGGATATCAGCTGACACCCACCAGAATGGCCATTATTAAAAAAAACAAAAAACAAACCAGGAGATGACAAGTGCTAGAGAGCATATGGAGAAAGAGGCTTGCTTACCCACTCTTAGTGGGAATGTAAAATGGTGAAATGGCTGGGAAGGTAGTTTTGCGGCTCCTCAGGAAGCTGAGTATAGAACTACCATATGGTCCAGCAATCACATAACTAAGTATATCTTCAGAGGAAATGAAGGTAAGCACACAAATGGACATTTGCACACCAATGTTTATAGAGCAATTATTTTACAATTGCCAAGACATTTTGGGGAAAGCCCAATTGTCCATCAACAGAAAAGTTGCTAAACAAGCTGTGGTATATAGATACCATGGAATATTACGTAGTTGTATGACAGAATAAAATCATGAATCATGTAACAACATGGATGAACCTTGAGGACATTATGTTGACTGAAATTATCTAGAAACAAAAGGACAAATACTGTTTGGTCTCACTAATATGAATATTAATGAGTAAATGTAGAGAGTTAAAGTTAAGAATACAGGCTATCAGAAGATAGAAAGAGGGTAAAGATTGGGCATTTGGTGCTGAAGGAGTACAGACTGCAACAGGACTGATTGTAAAAATTCAGAAGAGGATAGCTCAATAGTATCTTATGGTAGCACATTAATATACATACACTGAATGAAGCTGAATGTGAGTGTGGTTGAGGGAGAAGGGCTGGGGGCATGTATGACACCATAAGGAAAAATAAAGAATAAAGGCTGTGACGGTCTAACTTAGGAATGCCTAGAGTTGACAATGATGGTGATTAAATGTACAAATATAAGAATGTTTTTGCATGAGGGAGAACAGATGACTGTCAACATTGCAACGTGTTGAAAATGGGATGGTATACAGGAAAAAATACAGTCAATGCAAGCTCGAGTCTGTAGTCAACAATAATTTTATAATATGCTTCCATTGAATGTAACATAGGCAATATCCCAAAACTAAATGTCAATAAGTGGAGGATATGGTGGAGGGGTATGGGATTTTTTTATGGAAGAAAAGGAAATGCCTTCATATACATTGTGGTGGTGATTATACCAGGCTAGGATTATACCATGACTGGGTGATTATACCAGGAACCATTGATTTTTTACTTAGGTTGGATTGTATCATGTGCATATAAAACTGTTTAAAAGTGAACAGAGAGATACGAGTGCTGGAGAAAGAGATGTACCTATTCACTGTTGGTAGGGAAGCTGTGAAATGCAGTCCTCTGCAGGGCAGTGTGCTGGTTCCACAGGGGGCTAGGGGTGAGGTTGCCATATGATCCTGCAACCCTGTTGCTAGGTATATACCTAGAGGAACTGAGAGTGGGACACGAATGGACATTTGCACACTGGTGTTCATGGCAGTACTGTTTGTGATTCACAACAGATGGAGGTGGCCTAAGGTTACAATGACTGAGGAATGGAAAGGGGAACTATGGTGTATACATACCAGGGACTACCCAGCAACTGCAAAAAGGAATGAAGTTGTGAGGCATGCAGCTAGGTGAATGAACCTTGAAGACAGTATGTTGAATGACATGTCAGAAATAAAAAGACAAATATTATCATGCTTCACTCATATGGACTAACTATAATAAACTCAGAGAATTGAGGTAGAGAGCATGGGTTATCCGGTTGGAGCCTATTGTAAAGGTTCCTAGATTGTTAGCTCCTACAGCATTCACATCTATTCTGGAGTTCTGTTAATTTCCAAATTTTAAGATACTGAGCTGTTTGTGTATAACCTGGTCATTCCCTGAAACTTTGGGTAGTTGTGTGGCACCTGAGACTCAGAGTTAGAGCTCTGAAGCTATGAAAGTCAGCACTACCCTATACAGCAACTGTTTAAAAAGTTGAAAAAGTGATCAGACCTTGACTAGTGATAGAAATGAAGCTGATCTGGATAGGACTAGGTAAATCAGAATACAGGGTAAAGGATGATATGGTGTATATATGTGTGTGTGTGTATTTTTTTTTTTTTTTTTTTTTTGGTCATGGGCAGGCACTGGGAATTGAACCCAGGTCTCCGGCATGGCAGGCAGACTTCTGCCACTGAGTTGTCACACTGCCCATGGTCTATACTTTAGAACTTCAACTTCTGTGTGAGATCAAAGGAAGAGATGTTTATTTGGTGCAAAGTTTATATCTTGAGTAGCACATTATCTAATTTAACTGGTATGGTCAGTTTATTCATATACCATAATAACAGATCTTGAATAGGGAGTGAGATCTGTTGGTTTGTACAGATTAATGTTATGCCCCAATACATCCCAGAGTAATCAGGGCAGAAAATAAAAAAGTATTTGCAAAGTCCCCTGAAGGACTGGGGAGAAAGGGGGAAATATTAAACTTCCCCATCTGGGGAATTCCTTATATTCTCACAATCAGTGGGGACAACCAATCCAATAGGCTAAGACCTCAATCTTGGCGCTCACCCCTATGAAGCTTATTTCTGCAAAGGAGAAGCTAAGTCTACTGATAATGATGCTTCAGAGTCACCCCAAGGCTCAGATGTGGCCTCTCTCCCTAAGCCGACTTGGTGGGTGAACTCACTGCCCTACCACACTATGTGGGACATGACTCTTGGGTGTAAATCTCCCTGGCAACATGGGACATGACTCCCGGGGATGAGCTGGGACCTGGTATCATGGGTATCATCGTATCATGAAAAAGCCTTCTTGACCAAAACGGGGAGAGAGAAATGAGACAAAATAAAGTTGCAGTGGCTGAGAGATTTCAAACAGAGTTGAGAGGTTATCCTGGAGGTTATTCTTATGCCTTATATAGATAAACCTTTTTGGCTTATGGTGTTTTTGAGTGGCTAGAGGAAAGTACCTGAAACTGTTGAGCTGAGTTCCAGCAGCCTGGAATTTTGAAGATGACTATATAACTATATAGTTTTTACAACGTGACTATGTGATTGTAGATTCCTTGTGTCTGATACTCCTTTTGCCCAGGGTATAGATGGATGAGTAAAAAAAATAAGGACAAATATAAATAAATAATAGGGGGGAAAGGGGTAAAAAAAATGGGGTAGATGGCAATAGTAGTGATCAATGAAAGGGAGGGTTAAAGGGTATGGGGTGTATGTTTTATTTTCTTTTTCTTTTTCTGGCGTGATGCAGATGTTCTAAAAATGATCATGGTGGTGTGTACAGAACTGTGATAATATTATGAGCCACTGATTTTATGCTTTGGGATGGATATGTGCATGAAGATACCTCAAGAAAAACATTTTTTAAAGAAAAGAACAAATCAATTGTTGAAGATTAAAGGAAGGTGATGAGGAGTGGGCTGGGCGAACAAAAGGGAGTTTCTGTGGTGCTAGAATGTTCTGTCTTGTCTGTGGTGTTGGTTTCATGAATCTACACGTGATAGCATTACACAGAACTGCGCATACACAGATACACACACACGAGTGCAGGTATAATTGGTGAAATCTGAAGGTCTGTGGACTGTCCTGGAATCAGTCTCCTTGCTTTAATATTATACTGAAGTTATAGAAGATGGTGCCATTGGGGAATCCAGGTAAAGGGTACACAAGACCTCTCTCCAGTACTTTTGCAGCTTCCTGTGAATCTACGATCATTTCCAAATAAAAACTTAAATAACATTCACCTCCTCTCTCTCTGGAAAGAATTAACTCTCCCTCCCTGCAATGTGAGTCACTCTAGCCCACAAAAGGTGAAAGGAAGTGCTGCACTCCTCCCAGTCAGAGCTTGATTTTCCCTGACCCAGTGACCAGTCAGAGCCCGGGGTAGGTGGAGGGACGGAGGAAGGAACCAACATTCCTGGTTGAAAATCGATTGCCATTGCCAGATGATGCTTACTGGAGCCAAAACCAGCCTGTCCTGACTGGTACCGAGATGGAGGAGAGGAATCTTGCAAACTAGAAGCCAGGGCTCCATAAACTCTGGTTAAACACTGCCCCTTTTATCCTCTGGTTTGTTACTGCTATTCCTCAGACCTCAGCTGTCATACGTTTGGACAATTATTAAGTAATTTACTCTAAAATTCGCCTTGTATTTTTATGAGATATTTATATGTCTATCAGTATACCAGCACCTGGCACATGTTCAGTTTCATTCAATAAATGGTTGTTTTCAAAAAATGATTCCCACCTTGTAATTTCCTTATGAATTGGTTTGCTAAAAATTACCTAAGTCAGCAACAAATTTAAGTATCAAGTTAAGTCCAGAAATGTGATGTTTAACTTAGGAATTGTGAGAAAGTAGTCGCCTAGAAATAACAGAATTTTAGTTGTCCTATACATCTACCATTTAGATGAAGAAAAGAAACCTTATTTCTTCACAGGGGGTAAGGGAGGGAAGGGGCAGTCTAGGCTGATATTAAAAATTTACACATCTTAAGTTATGAACCTTACAAGATGAGGTAATTACATTTTTGTTTAATAAGCAGCCAACATATGTTTTATTACATTGGACCCCTTATGTGATTTCAGTTTTAGCAAATCTGTGTTCATATATGATCCACTTCTGGATTTCATAAAAGATTTGCAGATATACCTCTGGGACCCTTGAAAAAATTAATTAGGTCTAGTGTGTTTCTTGGTGCCTTCATTATAACTGTGTCTCTGTAATGCTGCTGGAAACAAAGCATGCCCCTTGGCCAGCAGAGGAAGAGGGTGTGAGCAAGGCTGGAAGGCAATGCTTTCTACTAGATATTCATGTCTGTGCAAAGTAAATGATGGATTGAAGGATGTTTTGTGAATTCTTAGGAGCACCCTAATTTCTTATACCTTCCCAAAGAGCTTCAAGAAATTAAAAAGAATATTTTAATAGACATCTTGGTCCTTTTTGATTTAAAAATTTGCATCAAGAGACAAAACACCCATAATGTAAGTGGAGAAGGAAAGGATAGTAAGTTCAGATTGCTAACAAAAAAATTCAAAGGTTTCTGTTATAACATTCAGCTGTGTACTGGGGATCATGGGCAGTGTGGGTAAATTTAAAACCCCGTTTCAGACAGGAATTTCTTGCTCTTTCCCCTTCCATGCCTTTGTAAATTCACAGCTAAAGCCAATTACTAAAAAGGTAACATTTGTTTCCCTTTGCCCTAAAAAAGATTCAGTAAAAAAATAGATTCAGTAAAAAAAGTTTGTTTGCCCCTGAATACGGAGCTGTTGACGTTTGCAGAACGCTCTTTGATTGCTATTCCCCAATTTTTTTTGTAAACAAGCATGCAGTAGAAAAAACGTTGTGAAAACATCTTCAACAACCAGCTAGGTATCTTGATTCTAAGGGCTACTGCAAAATCCTCAAAGTAGGACTTATTTAAGAAAATGCATGCACTGTGGGACTTTCTTTGGGATGAGCGGAAGAAGCTCTGGAATTTACAATAATGAAATGGTGCTACTCCCTAAAGCCTAGAAATTTATACTGTCAACGTAAATGAGATGAGTCTATGTTAGCTGTCTGAAATAATAAGCAACATGTTACTGAGAAAAGTAAATAAAGATGTTTTACTGAACTTTGGCTGGCATAATTCCTCTAGCCAATAGATTTCCATACATGTTTGATAAAACACACCACCAATACCCCCCCACACCCCACCCCCTCAAAAAACACTTTAGTTTTAACAAGAGAACAAAATTCTATACAGGTAATATCTTGTTATTCATTGAAACAGTATCTCCCCCTAAATAATCATTACCCTCTAATCTCACCATTGTTATATCTAATTGCTGATGCCTAGTGAAAGTTCTGGAAATTTCATTTTAAACTTCTCCTTTACACACAAAAAAACATACAGTCATGTTTAAGTGATCTAAACCTGTTAAAGCAATAGATATAATATGAAAAAAGAAGAATGTGATATTTCTTTTACATGTAGCTTATAGGTGATTGGGGGCAATTTTTTTTTTAAACACCAAGTGCTGTGCTAAGTGTTCTTGAAATATTTAATTCTCACACTAACTCTATGAGCACTACCTCATTTTACAAAAGTGAGGGAAATTTAGCTCAGTGAGGCAAAGTAGCTCATTTATTAGGGTTAACACTTCTCATGTGAGAGGATATGGCACTTGAAACATAATTCTGCTTGGATAGCTATGCAATTTCTTCAGTTTAGATGAGGACAGAGACTGTTTCCTGTTTTCTCCTTTCTCCCTAGAGCTGTGTTCCTGGAACAGAGCAGGTGATCAACAAATATTTACTAAATGGAAGGCTAGCATTCAGAGAAAAATACAAACAAATGTTCCTCTCTAGATCTTAGAATGGAAAGTTAATTTCTTCCATTGGGAATGTGCTACCATTTCTTTTAACAAGCTGAGTTTAGTTGAACTAATAATTAATACAATTAATAAAATAGTGATATTTCCCCCATGCAAATTGTTTACTCTCTCTAGTTTTCTCTCCTCTGATGCTTGCACTATTTATATATAAGGCATGACCTGGACAATAACAGTGATCAGACCAGTTACCCAAATCACTGGTTTGAAGGGCAGTTTTTAGTTTACAAATTATTGCTGTTGCTCAGAGCTGGCAACAAAAGGTTTGCTCTGAGCCTTCTGTTTTCAGGTCAAGAATTTATTCAAGATTTGCCACCTCTAGGGATACCGTTTTCGTTGTTGTTGCTTCCAGGGGCTGTAGAGCGAAAGTAGAATTTCCCAAACTGCACAGAACTATCCACAGCTATCACTTTCAATTTTAAATATTTTATCTGGAAAATCTGGATTTTGTTCAGTAATGTGTTTCTCATGCACATCTCCTGTCAACACTTAGTATGGGTTGAACGTTCTCAATGAACCCCCCATCTAGATCAAACCAAGTGTGAGAGTTGGTAATATAGAGAAGCTTAATCCCCATTATTTTTGTGATAGCTGAAGCTATCATTCTGTTTACACAGAGTGAAATATCTATAAATGGTACTTTTTAGTGTTGGTTGGGAGTGTCACAAAAGATCAATATTGTAAAGACACTGACTGTACCTGACAAGTTTACATTCTAAAACCCAACCAAATCTTGATTAATTTAAGCTTCAACCATAAAACTGAGGTAAAGAGAAAACCTTAATTAACAAATTGTTTCCTCCAAAAATCAGTTAAGGCCATCAAAACAGAATCCAGAAGAAATGCACACAACCAACATACTCTCCACCTACTATTGTTTCAGTGATTTAAAAAGAATTTCAAATTTTTACAAATAATTTCGTTCATGGACCAGACATTCAACCTAAAGAAAAGAGCAAGGATTTAGCTCATATAGTGGAAGCCTCCAATATTGATCTCTGAAAATTCTAATTTGGCCCCTTTTCTCCTTGTATTTGGCTAGTTTCTGAGGCCCTTAATATCCAGCCCAAATTTGGACTCTTCTGAGAACTGGCAACGGTGTCATGGCCCACCTCTAATCTTTATTGAGGCTAAACCCAATATTATAAATATCCACAAATGGGCCCCACTGGCTTCTAAAAATGAAAACATTTGAGTCCATAGATATACTCATGGATAAAACCAAGTTTGAGATGTGGACTTCTTAGCCTCTTCCTGGTCACATAGGCCTCCTGCATTTCCCTTTGGTTCATTTAACAGCCTGCGAAGTTCTTCCCTGGAAAGTTAAGTCAAGCTCTAGCATTTCCGCGTTGTTATTGTCAGCAGTGCGCACAGAATGAAATGCAAAAACTGATGCCACAGCACTGGCTAAAAAGCCTACCTGAGGATTCCAATTAAGGTTTTTAAAAACTCCTGCTACTGGAGGAAGTGGACACGGAACAGGAACACTTAATTACTAACATAAAATAGTTTCTTGCCCCTATTCAAATAGTTGAATTAAAAAGTATATATTTTCTGTACTTTTTAATGTTTTAAAAAGTTGGGTTTTTTTAAGCACAGCTATTTATCTGTCTGTGGAGGAGGCTCTGTCCTACCATGGGGGAAAGGCCACCATGTACCTTCTCAGTAAGGATGCGCGCGGCCCTCGCGCCCCTTCCCCGTTCCCGCACGGCCGGGGTCACACCAGCGCCCGCTCCAGGCTGGGGTGTGGGG
>PVIY010058414.1:0-12467 GCA_004026745.1 Myrmecophaga tridactyla | reverse complement strand
CACCCCCACCCCCCCCATCCCCGCCTCCTGCCCCACTGAGATTAGGGACTCGGTTTCATGGGGAAGGATTGACAAACCCAATCCAAAAGGGTATCTTCAAAGCTAGTATATGCAGATACAAAATCTTAGATGAGGGAAGGAAATAAATCTGCAAAATACTCTTATTAAGACATTAAAATGCCATGTCTTCAATAGAAGATCATAAAATATGTGAAGGCACAGGCAGATATGGCTCAGCCAAATGACCAAATTAAAACACCAGAGATGACACAGAATTTGGAACAACTAATCAAGGTTGTTCATAATGATATAAAAGATATGAAGAAGATACTGGAGGGGTATAAAAAAGATTTGAAATAATAAGTAGGAAAATACCAGATATCACAGAGGTGAAAGATACTGTAGACAAAACAAAAAATATATTAGAGACTCACAATGGTAGACTTCAAGGGACAGAAGCAAGAATAAATAAATTAGAAGACAGGACAATTGAACTTGACTGTTCAAAGGAATAAATGACAAGAAAGATGGAAAAAAATGCAACCTGATCTCAGGAGAACAGTTGACAACATGCAGTGTATAAGGACTATTGGTGTCTCAGAGGAAGAAGAGAACAGAAAAGGGATAGGAAGGTAGCTGAAGATGTAATGAGGGAGACTTCCCAACCCTTATAAATGACATAAATGTCTAAACCAAACAAGCCCAAAGAATCCCAAATAGAATAAATCCAAATAGGCTTACCCTAAGACATATACTTATCAGAATGTTAAATCTTGAAGAGAAGGAAACAGTCATGAAGACAGCAAGAGAGATATATTTAAGATTGTGACTGAGAAGGACTTCCAGTCAAGAATTTCTTATTCTGCCAAAATTGAGGGAGAGAGAAAAATTTTCACAGATGAAACAATGACTGCAAGAATTTCCCAAGACTGTAGGGAATCTTTCCTACAAGAAATATTAAAGGGAGCTGTGTAGACTGAAAAAAAGACGAGAGAGGGAAGTCTGGAGGAGGTTACAGAATTGAAGAGTATTAGTAAGTGTAACTTAAAGGCTAAAAAGTGAGAGAGGGAAAAGAATATATAGATATGACAAAATCATAGGATCAGGTGAAAGACTCAAGAACTGATTTTACAGTAATTTCAATGTTGATGGACTAAACTCACCAATTAAAAGACACAGATTGATAGAATGGATTAAAATATGATTTATCTATATGCTGCTCATCAGGGAGTTATTTTAGAACTAAGGATACAAATAAGTTGAAGGTAAAAGGATGGAATAGATGTTCTATGCAAGCTGTAACCAAAAGAAAGCATGAGTATCTGTAATAATATTAGATAAAATATATTTTAAATGTTATGATATCAAGAGACAAGATTTTCATATCTTAATTTTGAAAACATTTGTATTTTTATATTTTCCTGAAATAAGAAACTTGAAAACATTCAGTAACATAGGGCATTACTATAGCAAAGTTGATATTTGTAATAATTTTCTACTTGATATTTTGAGAACGTTCAGAGTTTTGTCAGCTAATCAAATGGTATTTAATTAGATTTAATATTTTATTTTAAGAAACTCTGATTAATGTATTTATAATATATTTTGTCTTTGTTTGCCATAATTTTAAATTGGTTTATGAAACTTACTGTACAAACAAAGGCTTTACAATGCTTATTTGGATACTTTTATATGCTTATGGATAAGCTAACTATGATCCATTTTTGGTAGTTCTAAAACAAACTATAGGATAAGATGGTAGACTCAACAACTATCTTTAGAGTAATAATTTTGAATGTTAATCGACTAACCTCACCAATTAAAAGACACGGATTGGCAGAATGGATTTAAAAATATGACTTAACCTATATGTTACGTATAAGAGACTTATCTTAGATCCACGGATACAAATAGAGTGAAAGTGAAAGGATGGAAATAGATGATCTATGCAAACTGTAACCAAAAGTAAGCATGAAAAGCTATAGTAATATCAGATAAAATAGATTTTAAATGTTATGATGTCATAAAAGACAAAATTTTCATTTTAATTGTTAAAACATTTGCATTTTATATTTTTCTGAAATAAAAAACTTG
Organism: Myrmecophaga tridactyla; assembly: GCA_004026745.1. Taxonomy (NCBI): domain Eukaryota; kingdom Metazoa; phylum Chordata; class Mammalia; order Pilosa; family Myrmecophagidae; genus Myrmecophaga; species Myrmecophaga tridactyla. The sequence continues at coordinate 10,373 of PVIY010058414.1, read as the reverse complement.
AAAATGTTCGCTAACATAGGTCATTATTATAACAAAGTTGATATTTGGAATAGCTTTCTGCTTGATATTTTGAGAATATTTACAATTTTGGCCACCAATCAAATAGCATTTAAGTTAGTGTTTTATATTTAGAATTTAAAAAATTCTGATATCTGTATCTGCAGATTTTTTCCCTTATTTGCTTTAAGTTTAAATCAGTTTTTGAAACTTACTGTACAAACACAGGCTTTATACTAATTATTTAAATACTATGTTTAAACATGCCAATGGATAAGCTAATTAAGATATCTATTTTTCCCCCACCTTGGGCAGGCACCGGGTATCGAACCCAGGTCTCCAGCATGGCAGGTGAGAACTCTGCCTGCTGAGCCACCGTGGTTCACCCAAGGTATCTATGTTTTTTTTTCAAGATATCTATTTTTGATGGCTCTAATTTTATTGTTTTTTTTAAATAAAATATTTACAATAAAAAAGTAACAATCTTCAAATCTGTATTTGTTTCCTAGGGCTGCCATAGCAAATTATCACAAACTTGGTGGCTTAAAATTAACAGAAATTTATTCGCTCACAGTTCTGGAGGCTAGAAGTTCAAAATCAACGTCTTGGCAATGCTGTGTTCCTCCAAAGTCTCTTGGGGAGAATCCTTCATTGCTTCTTCCAGCTTCTGGTGGCTGTTGATGGTTCCTTGCTTGTAGACACGTCTGCCCAATCTCTGGGTCTTCATGTGGGCTTTTCCCTGGAGGGAAGAGAGGGGTGGTGGTGTGGTGAGGGTGTGGTAAGAGACAGGTACCACTTTCTGAACAGCAGTTACACTAGGTGAGTAGATCTTGGAGGAGTGTGTGAGGTTCTAGAAAGAGGGAAGCTGGACGTCTGAGCATCATCACTGGGAGTGTGAGTTGGTGGAAATGCCCACTTGTTCTGTTAGGTAAGTAGAACCATGATCAGCTTTGTAGAAAGAACCTCAGGAGCTGACCATCTGGGGGAAAAAATCTTTGCAATAAACTGGGCAGAAGCTCAAGGATCCAAAGGTTTTTCTATTTCTTTATAGCTTTGCATGAGGTAAGCCCTCTACTCAACATTTTGGTGAAGAAAGGAGAGGAACACAGAAAAACTGTGATGAAAATCATTTGCACAACCAGCAGAGTAGGGGCTCAAAATAGAAATTAATTTCAGTGATTGAAAATAAAGGCAATGATTTCGTTTGCTTACAGAAGTTGATGGATTGTGATTCATCCATTTTTCATGAAATTGAGTACACAGCCCTCAAGCAGAAATTTCAGGCTCTGAAGAATGAGGCTTCAGTCAATGTTTTTAGTTGTTTTTTCCTTCGTGTGTGTGTGTGTGTGTGTATGTGTGTATTTTCTGTATTTTATTTGGACTAGTCTAGTCACAGTTCACTCTGGTCATGTTTTCCTGCTCTGAACCTTTACTGGCCTTAATCTCAGTGCCTAGAAAGCCCTTCCCAAACATTTTCTTACCAAATCTTTCTAGTTTCAACACAATTTCAAGTGTTATCTGCTTCATGAGAACTTTTTGTTTTCTCCCTTCTCTGAACTCACAGGGCATTTTGGACACACGTATCCTCTGGCCCTTGTTGACCAAGGAAGACCAGACACTGCATGTGTACTCAGCTGTGGTGTGGAAGTGGCAAAGTCCATCGACTTTGGAATTGTATGTGCTCGCCCTCTGAGTCTACCACCTAACCAGTCTCTGCAGACATTAGTAATTAAACCCGAATATCCATTTCATTCAGCACTTTCCTGATTTGTGGCCCGAATGTTGAGGAACAGCAGCAAGCCTGGTTCTCCCAATCTGCCAGTAAAAATAGTTGTCCAAACTGGGGAGAACTTCAGTGACATTTATCTTAATCTTCCTTGTGTCATAAGTACTTGAGTATGCCTAACTTCTTCCTAGTACAGTTATAAATTTCTTGAGGTTAGACTCTGCTTGCATATTTTTATGTACTTGTAAGAAACCAGCTTATGGTTTAGTGGTTCATAAATGTTTATTGAAGTGGATTCTTTCATATCATTTATTAGTCCATTAAATCTTTATATGTATAATTGACTTTTTAAACTAATTTTAAAATGAGTTGAGGTGCTGAATGTAAAGTGCTTAGAATAGACTATTGCAATAGATGTCCTTGGATTTTCCGGGACGGTCTCATTTCATGTATTCCTTTTTACTTATTTTATATGTTGAATTACTTTTTTGGAGGAAAGGTGGTATGTTCTATATTTCAAATTCAGGTCAAAGATAAATGCCCAAGACTGTTAAGTACCTTAAGCAATTTGAAATCAGTGTGAAAACATGGACTTCTTTGATATTAGCTCTTACGACTTAAATGCAAAGATATAGTATCACAACAAAAATTTTATTTTAGGATTTTAAGAGTTGGTTTTAAATAAAACAAAATGAAAATACATCAACAAATATTCCTTTTTAGCAAGAATTAATGCTGTAAGAAGGACACATTAAAAATGGTAAAATTAATCAATTATGAAGACTGCAGCAGAGATACATTTCTGTATTACCAAGAGCAACTGTGTATAAAGAGAAAAGGTTAGTTCAGTCTGCAATATGGCCCTCTAACCTAACTTGAGCAATACCTATCTCTTTCAGTAGTCAGCCATTTTTGGGTTGACTGGCAAACACTACATAGTGACAGAAGCAGCAAAAGTAGTACATTTACTATATATTTTTAGCACGTCCAGCTCTGGACCCAGTTCCCTGCTATTTCCATTACTTTCCAGAGACCATTACTTCCCCTTCTTATCCGTTTCTTTGAAAAATCTGCATTCCCACCACCATCATTTGTATCATTTCTGGCATAAAACAGGGCCAGGCTGTCAAAAATGCAGCTAAGTTTTGAGTGGATTCTCTGTGATTTGGGAAATATGTAACTATTTCATGTAAGACCCTTTTCGTATTTCTACATAAGTTGCCATACCTCCATCTCAGAAATAAACTAATTTCCCTAACTTTAAATCCTGAGTTTTTTGGAAAAATTATTATAAAAAGCAATACATAAATGTAATGTAACTTAAAGCTTCTAACCCTATTAGAATTTATCAGGCTGAAAGACATATGACTATGTAATAATCATGCTTTTGGTATATAGTTAGAATAAACATCATGGTTTTAAGAGTTATTTTCAATATCTACTTTATCTTAGGCCAAATAATTTACTGTAAAGTTCATTTTAAAGCTATCATCTATCTTTCATACAAATATATTTTGTATGAGACATCTGTGATATAGTGCACAGGGCACCAAACCTGAAATCCAAAATCTGAGTTGGACTCCTGCTCTGTCACTTTCTAGTTAAGCAAGTCATTTAATATTGTTGAATCTTTGCTCATCTATAAAGAAGAGATAATGACACTATTTCAAGACTGATGTAAGAATTGAGTGAAATAGTTGATGTGATAAAGTTTTGTAAACTCTAAAGTATATGTGTCTAGAAAATATTCAAGTACATATTCATCAAATTGAATACTGTGAGAGCACATGTGAGTTATATCTGTTTATCTTTTCTTCAAAAAAGATGGTTTTCATATTTAACAATGGAATCTTTTTTCAAGGCTATGTTTTGCTAATCCAGAAGTCAATTTATTTTGTATTATTTGTGACTCATTTTTCCTCTAATTATCTTTGGAGAATGAGGAAGCTAAAATAATTTGGGATTCTACAAATTATACTTCGTTTCCTATAATGAAACTATATCATGGCCCATGATTTGGAAAATACATCCAAAGCCATTTGATTGTATGTTTGTGTGTATAGATATATTTAATGCCTTGGAGGGATAGCATAATTTATATCAGAGTGATTAACATATAAAAACCAGAAATATTATTTAGATTATATTTTATTATACATTGGAAAATAATTGATCATAGGGCAAATAAAAGTTGAATTCTATATTCTCTAGACAAATAAGGTATATTCCATAAATGATCGTTAAAGACTAGAGGTCCTGGCCACTATTGTGATTTGACTGTCTAAAACCTATGTGTCAACATTCTTCTTTTTCCCGTTGTTTTCTTCATTGAAGTAAAGTGATTTTTTTTCTTCTTCTTCTTCAGTTTTCTCTACCTCTGAAAATCTTCCAACACTTACCAGTATGTTTAAGAACCTAACTATAGAAAAAAATATCAAAAAGCTTCCCAAGACCACCTTTTTCTGAAACTACAAGAGGGAAATGATGCTCGGTAGATAAATATGCATCCGAACTGTTCCAGCCTAATCTCTTGGTGCATGAAGGCAGGTCATAGACACAGAGAAGGCAGGACCAGCAATTCAGACAGAACCGCTGAGTCAGTTCTCAACATTTCCCCCATGAAGTCACTAGTAAATTCAAGACCTCCCCTCCCAAGGTGACCTTAAACTCATAGGGGTAGAAAACTTATTTTGGTATCCAGGGACATCATAAAAGTCATGTGTTCTTTTTTGTTTTCTTTTCAATAGCATAATTCATTAGATGTGCAACCATGTGTAATACCATTTTTCTTAATTTGTCAGATTTTCATGAAAATAAGCTCATAATTCAAACTATTTCTGCACAAGATGATGTGTCAAAATTTTCGTGCTGGAATATATGGTTCACACTGTAGATGACTGGTAATGTTAGTTGATTTTAAATCACTGTATTTATCAAATATTTGTTTCTTTTTAGAATTGTGCATTGCCTATAAAAGCAAATTGAATGAGGTTCTCCTTCTCCAGGAGCTTTGAGTGTAACTGATAAACATTGATGTAAACACATATTTTGGCCATGAATGTTAGATAGAGGCAAAATGTTCCTGATCAGTGCTTATTCAGTTGCAAGGTTTAGAATGAAAATTATTTCTGTGCATCTCTTTCTTGCCTATCAGGATAATAATATAATTCATTTCATACATTTGGGGGTGATACTTGGCTCTAGGAAGAGAAATCAATTTAAGGGCGTAATTAGAGATTGGAAATATTTGTAATCTGGTGGTATTACTCTGGTGCAAAATCACTTTATAGGTTCTTATTTTTTAGCATGCTCAGTTTAGGAAATTTTGGTTATTCCAAGGTAAGATGAAGACCAAGAAGGGTTATGACCTTTCAGTCTTGAAGAGATACCCAAATCAATGGTGTTTCCCTCAAGCATGAACCAAATGCCTTCCTTTCCATGTTATTTCATGTGGTATTTGATGCCTAGGGCTGGTGGGAAATGAGGCATTTTACAGGAAGCACCAATTCAAATTTTCCCTTATCTTATCTTCTGAGAGTTTAATAGTTCTAGCTCTTACATTTAGGTCCTTGATCCATTTTTAGTTCATTTTTGTATATGGTGTAAGGTGGAGGTCTGATTTAATTTTTCTGCATGTGGATATCCAGTTTTCTCAGCACCATTTGTTGAAGAGACTATCGTTTCCCCATTGTCTTACTTAGCACCCTTGTCAAAAATCAATTAGTCAGCAGCTCAGGTCTTGATGGGCTTGTGGCGGTCCTCCTTCCCAACTACAAAGCCATTGCTGCCTCCGGAAATCTCAAGATGATGACCTCTCTGGGATCCAACACCTATAACAGGCAGAACTGGGAGGATGTGGATTTCTCCCTACTGTGCCAGACATATCTTGGACAAAACCTGTATATCCGAATGACCAAAGAAAAGTATGGAAAGGAATACAAAATCTGTGCCAGGCCATTTACAGTGTTTCACTGGTGCCCCGGGGTTCACATGCATTTCAGGAAGACCAAAGTCTGCCAAACCGGCAGCAAATTGAAGAATGTCTGCCAGACCTGCCTCTTGGACCTAGAAGATGGCCTGCCCACCCAGGTTCGTCATGCAAGATTGTCTTTTAAGGATGATATGCCAAAGTCAGATGTCAACAGAGTACTATACACAGAACATGGAGAGAGAGATTTCTAACTCTGATGGAACATAGCCAGTTGGTTTCCGGGGGAAAGCCACATCCACTGGTTACAAGCTACTCAAACTAGCCCAGACCATACCTATTATAAACAGAATTGACCCCATATTTGCTTCTTCTGGGTGAAAGGAGAATGTAACAGAGGAGAGGACTGTCCATACAGACATGAGAAGCCTACTGATACAGCTGACTTCCTTTCTGATCAGAATATCAAAGACTGGCATTATGGAATCAATGATCCTGTGGCAGACAAAGCTTCTAAAGTGGGCTTCAACAATGCCTCATCTGGATCCACCAGAGGACAAGAACATCACCACACTCTATGCTGGTGGTCTGGGAATACCATTACTGAGGCACACCTAAGAAATCATTTCTACCAGTTTGGAGAGATTGGGACAATAACTATTGTGCAGAGACACAATAGTTGTCTAATGTCTAATAGAATGTGCTTTCATCCAGTTTGCCACAAGGCATGCTGCAGAAGTGGCTGTGGAAAAATCTTTTAATAAGTTGATTGTCAATGGCCTCAGGCTTAACATGAAATGGGGAAGATACCAAGCAACTGGAGGAAAAGAAAAAGATAAGGACGGAATCACAGACTCTGGAATCAAGTAAAAGCCTGTTCCAAGGCTGCCAGGAGTTCTTCCTCCTTCTCTTGTAGCAGCAGAAGAAGCCTTTGCCAACTACTTTAACCTACCCCCAAGTCATCCTCCAGCCATGGTGAACATTGCCCTGCTACCACCCCTGGTATCACTCTGCCCTCATACCCAGGTTTTGGGCCACACATGTTCCACCCAATGGGACCACCCCTTCCTTTCATGAGGGGTCTAGGACCAACCCACTGTCCTTCTCACAATTCTCAGAGGATGGGAGCTCATGCTGGGAAATACAGCAGCTCCTAGCACATCGTCACCATACTTGGGCTTTATAGAAGAAAGGGTGCTCTCATTTTCCAGTAAATGAATCTTGGAATTAATATGCATTTTTCTTCCTTTTTAGTTTCCATGGTAGCTGAATACATTCTCAAGTGGGCAGTCAGAGAACGACAGCTATGCTTTCGTACATGTATTCAAAGGACTGATGGACCTAAAATAAGCTGCCATTAACACATCTGGTTACTACAATAACATTACTAATGAAACCTAATGCCTGCTCCCCTCTTCTTTATGGGGGGGCAAATGACTGAATTAATTGGATGCCCAATAGAGTTTCCATTCCAATTATGTGTTCATTTTGTATTTTCATTTTGGAAAAAAAAATTGACGTGCGGTTAAAAAAAACTTTTCCCCACTTTTATGTCCATTGGGTATTTTCCTTTTTATCATCTTAAAAACGAATTACTAATTCTAATCATTTGTAGTGACATGAGTGCGATTGTACTCTTCTGAAGTTGTACCCTTGGAAAGACAAATAGAAACCAGTACCCAGCACAGCCCAGACCTCTTTTTTCCTTCTCTTTTCCTCATTTCTTACTGAAGGAATCTAACTGATAGCTCTGCTTCTCTATGCCAATAAAAAGACAAAAATTACTGTTTATTCCTGTCAGTCAGATGGAAACATAAATTCCATGGAGCTGTATATCACCATAGACGCTTGGTGTCTGGAATGAAATAATTTTTTAAAACTTCCCGAGAAACACTTTAATAAACTGAAACAAAAAGTGTTGGACACTGTTTGGATGGAAGACTTGTGACTTAGGTTATTTCAGTTGAAATGTGACCCAGCCCATTAAAGGTAGGTCTTAATCCTCTCACTGCAGTCCTTTATAAGAGGATAAAACACATATAGATGCTAAGAGATGAAATCCAGAGAAGCACCCTGAGACGAGCACCAGAGAAGCTGAAAGAGGAAGCCATTGAAGCCAGAAGCTGAAAGCAATAAAACCCTGGAGAGAAGGACAAGGAGCTATTGCCATGTGTCTTGTCATGTGATAGAGGAGTCCCAGATGTTGACAGCCTGACTTCAGAGTCCAGGTATCACCCTGTTGCTGCTTTAAGTTGGACATTTTCAAGGCCTAAGAACTGCAAATTGTAGGTTAATAAATCCCCATTGTGAAAGCCAACAAATTTCTGGTATATTGCATTGTAGCAGCTTTAGCAAACCTAAAAAGCTATACAGGGATCCTTGTAGCTCTATATACATTTGGGATAGGCTTTTCTATTTCTGCAAAGAGGACTGCTGGAATTCTATTGGTATTGCATTGAATTCTTTTTTTATTTTTAAATTGAATAGTATAACATATATACAAAGCAAAGAACTAAAAAGCAATGGTTTTCAAAGTACTCTTCAACAAGTAGTTACAGGACAGATCCCAGAGTTTGTCATGGGCTACCATATGATCCTCTCATATTTTTTTCTTCTAGCTGCTGCAGAATATAGAAGGCTAGAGGGCTCTAATATTTTTTTATCATCACAATTGACTTCTTTCCCTCCTTTTTGTGAAAAAATTACATACTTACAAAAAAACTTTAAATTTCAGAGCGCAGCACCACAATTACTTGTAGAACATATTTCAGAGTTTGACATGGGTTACAATTTCACAATTTTAGGTTTTTACTTTTGGCTGCTGTAAAATTCTGGAGACTAAAAGACATCAATATTTTTGGGGGGGTGCATAGTCTAGGAATTGAACCCGGGTCTCCTGCATGCAAGGTGGACATTCTACCACTGAACCACCGTGTACCCTAAAAGAGATATCAATTTAATGATTCAGCATTCATATTCATTTGTTAAATTCTATCTTCTCTGTATAACTCCACCATCATCTTTGATCTTTCCATCCCTCTCTTTAGGGGTGTATGGGTTATGACCATTCTAAATTTTTCATATTGGAAGGGTCTGTCACTAATACAGGGTAGGGAGATGGAACTAGCTTATGTTCTGGAAAGGCTGGGTCCTCTAGGTTTTAGGACTTACCTGGATCAGGGACCCATCTGGGGGTTGTAGTTTTCTGGAAAGTTGCTCTAGTGCATGGAACCCTTATGGAATCTTATATATTACCCTAGGTGTTCCTTAGGATTGGCTGGAATGGTCCTGGTTGGGGTTTGGCAGGTTATGATAAGTAACAAGGTTTACCTGAAGCTTCTGTAAGAGCAACCTCCAGAGTACCCTCTCGACTCTACTTGAACTCTCTCTGCCACTGATACTTTATTAATTACACTTCTTTTCCCTATTTTGGTCAGGATGGAATTGTTGATCCCATGGTGCCAGGTCTGGATTCATCCCTGAGAGTCCTCTCCCATGTCACCAGGGAGACTTCCACCCCTGGATGTCATGTACCATGTAGGAGGGAAGGCAGTGGTTTCACTTGCAGAGTTGGGCTTAGAGAGAGTGAGGCCATATCTAAGCAACATAAGAGGTCCTCCAGAAGTAACACTTAGGCATGCCTACAGGTAATCTAAGCTTCTCCACTACCTACATAAACTTCACAAGAGTAAGCCTCAAGATCAAGGGCATGGCCTATTGATTTGGATGTCCTTAAAGTTTGACACAGTATCAGGGTATTCCCTGATGGTAAGGTTTAATAGTTCCATACTCTTTCTCCCATCCCTCAGGGGACTTTGCCAATCCTTTTTAATTATCTGGTTAATATACTCTAGGATGTATCCAGGCATTACAATAATCTATACAGAATTAAAGGACCTCTTCCTTATTCTGGGATCCCTGTGTTTCAATTGTTCAAATGAGCTATACAGATAGGTTGAATTAGATTATGTACTACAGAAAATTTCAGTTTCAGACCAAGTAAATCTTTCTTCCAATGGTCTCAAAGAGTATGTGTGGTTCTAAAATATAGACACTGTCTTTCTTACCCTATGTTCTGAATTACTTTAACCCCAACCTGATCAGCTTCATTCTTATCTCTAAATATCAGGTTATATATATTTATAAAACAGCCTCTCAAAATCCAGAAATAATAATCACCACTCTGGACTTAATTTTTCTGCTCTAAAAGCTTACAATCTAGGCCCCTGTTTTCTTATAAGCATTTTCTACAGGTGACCATACCATTGTTGTTCTTTTGTTCCTGACTTATTTTGTCTCACCAAATGTCCCACTTGTTCATTCACATCGTTGCATGCCTCAGGACTTTGTTCCTTTTTGTAGCAGCACAACCTTCATTCATAAGCATACACCAACATTTGCCAATCTACTTCTCTGTCAGTGCATCCTTCAGCCACCTGCATTCATCGTGCATCATGTAGAGGGCCCAAAGTCCACAGTCCATCAACATTCTCAATTTTAGATAATTTCACTATTCCCAAGAGAAAGAAAAACAATAAACACAACCTTGCCAAATAGGAAATCTAAACCGCCTCTTAAATCTTGCCCCTCCCCCAAATATTTACCTCTGCTATTGCTATGGTAGTGTTGTTGGTTTCCTTTTGAACATGCAATAACAGTTTTCCCCCTGTACCCTGGACTTAAACATTCTTTGTACAAGAATCATATCTTTGAAGTACTTCT
>PVIY010058413.1:0-12469 GCA_004026745.1 Myrmecophaga tridactyla | reverse complement strand
TGCATTGATTCACATCATGTGATCAATTTACATATTATTCTAGCAATTTTTTTCTAGATTAAGTAGAATTTTCTGTTGATACCATCACATCACCTATAAATGAGAAAATTTCAATCCATCCTTTCCTAACTATAAACATTTTATTTTTATTTGAACTTTCTTCTATTGACTCCAAACTCCAAAAGAATGCTAAATAGATGTGCATGAAGCAAGCATTCCTGAATTATTTGGGACATTATGGCTAATTATTTAATTAATATTTATAATAATGTCAAATGTAGGTTTTTTCATGCATGTCATTTTATCACGCTAAAAAATTTTCTCTATTCCAAGTTTGTTGAGCAACTTTATTAAAAAATGAATGTTGGGGGCTGCATGGAATCCAGTGGTAGTATTCTCACCTGCCATGTGCAAGACATGGTTTAATTTCTGGCCCATGCACTGCAAAAATAATTTTTTTTCAAAATACAGTGCTGCGATAACGAGCTATTCATACAGAAAAGGAATGATGTGTAATTCCACCATACTGTATACAAAAAAAAATGAGTGTTGAATTTGATCAAAAGTTTTTTGCTTCATCTATGAAAATGCTCATAAGATTTTCCTCCATTTTACTCCTTGTGTAGTAAATTACATTGAATTAATTTCGAGTGTTAAGCCAAGGCTATTTTCTTAAGACAGGTAATGATATCCTGATTTTGACATATTGTGAAATCAATTTACCATTTTGTGGAGAACATTTGTACCTATTTTTGTGAGATACTGCTCTGAATTTTTCTCTTCTTTTAATCATTTTCTCAGATTTTGATAACAAAAACATGTGGCCTCATAACATTTCTCTCAGAGGGTATAGGGACTCAACAGATATATATATATTATTTCACCATTTCTTCCCCAGGAGCCCCTGGAAATGGAAAATTCTGTATATCTTTATTTTACACTGCTCCAACTCCTTCTTCAATTATCAATGGGCTGTCACTGGTGAAGCGGTTGGCCCTGATTGCCCCTCAAGCTCCCCAGGGGGGATGAGGTTTAGGTCCACTGGGCCTTCAGGGCCCAAAATTCCCTGCCCCAGGGGAGGAGCACAGACTGGATGAAGGTTCAATAAAGGATCCCAGGAATTAGCTTCTAAAGGCTTAGCCTCTGGCTCTGCAGTTTTGACCTTTACCGGATAAAGAAGGGTCCCCCTTCCCTTTAGCCAACACATGGCATAATCAGACTCCTCTTTAGAGAAGGACTTCCTTTTATTAACATAAAACATGATGTTGGCACAAAGCCAATCCTCATCTTCCTTGTATTTTGGCCAAAATACATCCAGTGGCACAATGCTTCCTTTTGTCCAAATGTACATATTTCTTTCCCTTGGTCTGATTACTAACAGTCCAATGTTACAATGTTCTCCCTATGGACTATCCATGGGAATGTTTCTGGGGGGACTTTATAGGTACCCCTTTCACTCTTTCCCTAGCTGGCTAGCTGCCTCTACCCATTCTGAGTCTTGCCTGGGTTCCTTTGTCTCAGCACCATCTCACTTCATCTAACTCTAGCCCTTCCCCTCCCAGGAGAAAGGAACCATGGGTTGGTAGTCCACACTTGCTTACTCAATGCCAGGCTCATAAGAATTCTTCCTGACCACCAAGGTAATACTTAATAGTTTTTTTCTTGCTTTGGTCTGTGCACAGAGTTGCCTGGTCACTGTGTGGCAGATTTTCCCTTCCCCTGTTCTCTTTCACAATCAGCAGTTCCAAACATCTGGTCTTGGGTCCTTCTGACTGCCAGAAGTGGGCACCCAATGGTGGAGTTTGAGACTGCTCAATCAACAGGGTGTGCCTTCACTTTCTTCTCCTTGGTGGTCCCCCTCTGAAGCCTCAGTTCTCAGATGAGTCCCTAAATTCTTAGAAAGAAAGCCATACCTGAAAGAGAATAAATGCTCAACTGATTGTGGAGAAAATAATATATTTACAATCTTAAGGAATGGGCACCCAACTGAAAACTGGTGGCTTGTGCACCAAACAATAGAATGCTACAAATCTTATACCTAAATATAGGACACAAACCCCTCCCTGTTTCACTGCTGATTGGATGCTCAAGAGGTTACAGCCTATCTGGATAGTCCAACTAATTCAAATTTCCCCCCAAAGATTCCAACTTTTGATTACACTTTACATTTCAATGACCCTTGGCATTGCATATTTAAACTTGTTTCTACTTATTAGGCACCAATTCTAAGCTTATATCAGAGGCTCTCTCCTTTCCTGCTTGCAAGACTGGTTTAAGCTGTTCTGCAGCCCTTTCCTGGGCCATCTTGTGTGAAAGCTAAACTTATTTTTCTTTTGTTTGCATGGGCAATACACTTAATTTCATTCTTAACCAAATATTATGAAAGATAAAAACTTCTGAATTGAACCAGAACAGGACAGAACCAGAACTGGGATAGTTAGTTCACTGGATTCAAAAGGAATGACAGCCCACTGGCTATAAGGAAATCCAGTGAAATGTTCTATCCTATATCTATTTTTGAAATGTGTTGGTAAGAATGAAAGTAGAAATTTAAATTGAGCATAGTTCAGATGACATATGCAATAAAGTCTGTCTGGTCTATATTATGGCCATTAAGGACAATTTATTTTAGAAGAAGAAAGTTGTAAAAGCTCAAAAAATTACACCCTTTTACCTCTGATATAGATGGAATATGGCTGAGTGACATGACAAAGATACTGAAGAAACTAGAGGATATAATAAGAAAGAGTTTAATCACATTTACAAGTGTAAGAATCTCCTGAAAGAACCTTTACTTGAATGACTATACAGTATTGATAATTTAGGACATTTTTTCCTGATTTTGATAACTTTAGCATGAGAAGGTATGTTGATCTGATATAAGACCCTCAAATGCCTATTATGTCTCAGAACATAATCAGGAATTGAACAGTTAACACTGATCCAATGGCATAATTAGCCTGTTGGAATAGGTGCAAGGAAGAGTTTTATTGGTGTCTCCTGAAAAATGGCAACTGTCCGGCTCCAAACTTGCATGCCAAATGGAACATCCTTAAAGAAGCCATGAATGTGCTTTAAGTGCAAGCTGAATTAGTTCAGATTTATGATGGGTGAGCTATTTGACCGTGATATATTCCTGATCCAAGCATGATAAATGCTGTCAGAAAGTGAGCTTGACAGCTTGTCACCACCATTCCATGACCTGCACCTCATACTATTTATTTATGAGAAGTCAAGCTATAATGAGAGAAGCTTTATCAGAGTTATTGTATGAGTTGCTGTTAATAATATTTCCCAGTGCCAGAACAGCAGAGAAATTCAAAGAAAGGGAGGAGAAGGAAGGCAGGGTGTGCATAGGTCAATAGAGAAAATAAAGCTAACTGGAACCAGGTAGAAAATTACATAGCATTTAAGAAACCTAAAGAGTGGGTGAAGTGACAATGATTGTGTAGAAATGAAAGTGCTGATGTAGTGAAGTCTGAGGTGGTGGAACCCATAGGAGACTCCTCTTGCTCCAGTATTAATAGGATCCGTGGGTATAATTTTGACATTTGAAATAAAAGAGGTTTCAGTGACAAAAAGGCGAGCCTAAATATAAAGGAGAAGAAAGATCAAAACTAATATTGAACACAAACTAAAAAAAATGTAAAAATCTATCAATCTCATACTACAGCCATTCATAAGAATGAACTCAAATCACACTCAAATTAGAAGCAAACTTTCTAGAACAAAATAAATTGTAGTCTTCAGTGAGAAGTGTAACTATTAATAATAATGCTTTTATTTTGCTTCCATATTTCTTTCATGACTAATATACAATAAAATTAAACAAAAGGAAAATACATTAAGGCTTATTTAAAATCTTATATTATTAAATTTTAATTGTAAAACCATAGAAACCAATGAATTTGATATTTCATATATATTTGAAATCTGACCACCTAGAGATCCTGGAATTAATGACATTTCAATAGTATTGAGCACTCCTGATTAGCAACAATAGCACACTCTCTTGGGGTTCTAAATACCATTCCCCCAAAAAAGAGTCCAAGCTACTTAGAAAGATGTCTGGTTACAGTTTCTTGGAAGAGAGTTCATGGTATACTGGAACATTATGTTGTAGTACAAAAGAGAGAAGTGCTCAGAGACAATGGAGAGAGATCAAAATCAATCAGGAGCCAGACTTGAGAGGCAGACTCTAGCCAAACATAAGATAATTTCACCTTCAGAAAAAATACTGACTTTAATTGCCTGTAACAAATGAGGAAACAACTTCCAGGTTGGTGTTGATAAATAGCAAATTCAAGAGGTGGGAACTGTGCCAGCAAGCCAAAGTGCCTGAAGGATGATGGAGTAGAAGACAAAGCCAGTATCCAATTATTCAGGAAGAGGTCCTTTGCAAAATCAGCTACTGGCCTGGTCTGTCTTAAAGCCAAATTCTCCTCTGGCTCTGGACCTGTAAAACTCAGAACAAGTTATTTGCTGCCAACATACAAAGGAAGAACAGTCATAGGATAAATGTTTCCATTTCCACAGGAAGAAATTGGAAGGAACACAGGTATCACCAGATCCAAACATTTTGAAAACCTGTGGGGCAAACTCCATTAAATTCCAAAGTTTGAGAGTTATTTATCATTAGGGCTTTAGAAAGCAGCAGTCCCACCTTTCCAAATGCAACCTTGAGGGACATTGGGGAGATGACCTTTTTCTTAGTTACACCTTCCCCAAGCATCAGAGTCTCACCTGGGCTCTCTGCTATCTCCAGAGCACAGGCTCAGCCACTCCATGTGGTGGCCACCAGGCTCTTCCTAAAACTCAAGTAACGTGCTCCACCCTCTCCAAGGTCTGAGGTAGAACAAATTTTCTAGTGCAATGAGGTGGAAGGCCCAATGTCTGCCTTTGGGGCAAACTCACCATCTCCAAGTTCTTGGATGGGTCTGCTTTCCTGACCCAAGGTTTCTTTCTCTTTTTTTTTTAAATTTGCATATGGGCAGGAGGCACCAGGGATCGAACTCCAGACCTCCAACACGGCAGGTCAGAGTTCTGCCTGCTGAGCCACGGCAGCTGCCCTGACTCAAGGTTTCTTGACTTTAGATTTTAGCCTCCTTAATTCTGCCTCTGAAATTATTTTACCTCCACATTGTCCCTTCTCTGTCCCTCACAGTGCTGACTGTCACTTGTGCTCTTTATGCACAACCTGCAAGATTCTCATCAGCTTTTTGTGCAGAAGTCTCAGATCCTGCCCATCAGCCAGTCGCATGGGTACTGTGGAGGGCCAGGAGCAATAAATCAGGCCCGAGCAGGGAAAGTTCCCAAGAGATAAACAATAAGCAATGTTAGAAAATTGAGGGAATGGATGTGTTTTGGCAACAGCTAATGGCATTTTTTCTGCTTCTCTGATCATGCTTGCTTGTTAGCAACTGCAAACCACAACATGATTTTAGGCTTTATAAGCTCACCTTGAAAACCTCTGGGGGCTGCTCTCTGAATCTTCCTTCCTGGAGGTTTCTGAGGCAGTCACTGGCTGGCTAATAAAGACTCCAAACTGGCTTGCAGTTTTGAATTGTGTGGTCTCTCTTTCGGTGTGCCTCACAACAGGTACTATTAGGTCCCTTCCCAACAAATTATTCTCAGCTTCTGAAATGTACAGGGAGCTTATGATTTGGTTATAAAATGGAACTTTAAATCCTTCCCCTTTTACCCCAAAACTGTGAGGCATTTACCATAGAATTCGATCCCATTTGAAGGTAGTTCACAGAAGATTGAGCTGCCCCAGTGTCTACCAAAAGTGTAATTTCTTCTTGATATGGGCCCACCTTCAGATTTACCTAAGGCTCCCTGTGGGCTCTTGAGATGAGGAGGCTCTGACCTCCCTAATCTTCGAAAATTCATCAGGGGTATCACCTGACTTTCTTTCTTTAAATTTGGGCACTCCCTTTTGAAATGACCAGGTATCCCACAGTGATAACACCGTGCTGAGTCCTGTGCCCTCCTTGCTCCTTTATCCCTTTGTCCCAGACTGTTTCTCTAGCTTGCCTCTGCCTGTCTCCTCCCTGCTTTATCTCTAATCTCTTCATGAACATGTGGTCAACCTTGCTTGACACGACTTCAGCTTGTCATTTCTGCTTTTTCTCTTCCCTTCTCACATGTTCTGAGATTCTCTCAATAACTCTCCTAGTGGTTTATCCCTCCACCATCTATTTTCTGGATGTTTTTCTGAATGTCACACCAAGACCCCTTTACATCTTTGGGTCACAGGACTAACAGGGTCCATTCCTGAGTATTTCCTCTCCAGGTCCCTCAACCTTTGCAAGTAAGCATTGGGAATCTTTTTCTTGAGCCTCTTCAAAGGACTTATTTATGTTCTGATATTTGGGTACAGTCAATTTTATCTCCTGTGTAGTGAGGTCTCTAATATCCCTCATTTGTGCCCTGTCTTACTGGTTATTATTATTATCCCAATTGGGACCTACAGTGGAGAATTTTTGCTCTGCTGCTATTACCCATTGTTCAGATGAGTGTTGTCTCTCCCATTCTTTCATAGCCACCCTCCTCACTATTCACCGTTCTTCCCCCATAAAGAGGATATTTAGGATAGACATAAGTTCAGACCAGGAATAGAAACTGGGGCCCAAAAAATGATCCAGTTGTTTGGCTTGCCTTATTGGGTCATCCATTAATAATTTTATCTCTTTCTTAAAGTTCCTTACTTCTGTATTCATCAATGGGACATTTTCATAACTGATTTCCCTGGACCAATAGGTACTTCTCTCAGAGGCTATAGGGACTCTGTGGGTCTATATTCTTTCACCCTTTCCCCTCAGGAGACCCTGGAAATGGAAAATTTCATATATTTCTTACAACTCCTTCCTCAATTGTTGGTGTGAGTTGTCATGGGTGGAGCAGTTGGCCTGGATCGCTCTTCCTGCTCCCTGGGGCTGAGGGGGAATGTGGGTTATTTCCATTGGGACTTTAGAGTCCAAGAGTCCCTGCCCTGGGGGAGAAGCATAAGGTGGGGGAAGGCTCAATAAAGGATCCCAGGCTTTACTTTCTAAACATCTAGCCTCTGTTTCTGGAGTTTTGACTTTTATAGGATAGCCAACACCTGTCATAATCAGACTTCCCTTTGGAGAAGAGTTTAGTTCCATTAACAAAAATCACGAGGTCAGCAGAAAACCAATCCTCATCTGCCCTGTATTTTGGCCAGAATACATTGGGTAGCACATCACTTTCTTTGATACAAATATAACAACTACATTTAGCCATTTCTTTTTCTCCCTTTCCCTTGGTCCAATCATTATCAGTCCAATGTTCCAACATTCTCCTTATGGACTATCCAGGGGAATGTTGTCAGGGGACTCTATAGGTTCCTCCTTCCCTTTTTGCTTTGCCTGCCAACTGCCTCTCTTACCCACTCTGAGTTTTGCCTGAATTCTTTTGTCTCAACACCGTTCATTTCATCTGACCCTGGCCCTTTCCCTCCGGAGAGAAGGGAACGCAGATTGGGCTCCGTGCTTGTGACTCAACTTCAGGCTCATCAGAATTCTTCCTGACCATGAAGGTGGTACTTAATAGTCCTTTTTCTTATCTTGGTCCATGCACAGAATTGCTTGGTCACTGTGAGGCAGACTTTTCCTTCCTTTTTTCTCATTCACCATTGGCAAATTCAAGAGTCCAATCTCGGGTCCTTCTGGCTGTTGGAAGTGGGTCCCCAGTGGTAGAGTCCAAGACTGCTCAATCAGTGGGGTACACCTTCCCTTTATTTTCTCTGGGGGTCCTCCTGCAAAGCCTCAGATCTTGGGTGAGCCTCTGAAATTGTTAGAAAGACACACCTGAAAGAGAATAAATACTCACCCAATTGTGGAGAAGAAAAGAATTTCTTCATGATTTTGTAAGAATGGGCAATCAACCAAAAAAATATATGGCCAGCAGGCTGAGCCACCAAAGCAGCAGTATTTATTCCTTAATGTGCTGGTTTGAAAGGATGTATGGACACTAGAAAAGCCATGTTTTAAACCTAATCCCATTTTGTAAAGACAGCCACTTCTTCTAATCCCTATTCAGCATTGTATGCTGGAAACTGTATTAAGATCATAGCCCTGGAGATGTGATTTAATCAAGAGTGGTTGTTAAATTGGATTACGTAGAGGCATGTTCCCACCCATTTGGGTGGGTCTTGATTAGTTTCTGAAGTCCTATAAGAGAGAAACATTTTAGAGAATGAGGGAGAGTCTGAGAGTGCAGAACGATATAGCCATGAGAACCACCAGCCAGCGACCTTTGGTTATGAAGAAGGAAAATGCCTCCTGGGGAGCTTCATGAAACCAGAAGCCAGGAGAGAAAGCTAGCAGATGACACTGTGTTCACCATGTGCCCTTCCAGCTGAGAGAGAAGTCCTGACTGTGTTTGCCATGTGCCCTTCCACTTGAGAGAGAAACCCTGAACTTCATTGGCCTTCTTGAACCAAGGCAGCTTTCCCTGGTTGCCTTTGATTGGACATTTCTATAGACTTGTAATTGGGACATTTTCACAGCCTTAAAAGTGTAAACTAGGATCTTATTAAATTCCCATTTTTAAAAACCTTTCCACTTCTGGTATATTGCATTCTGGCAGCTAGCAAACTAGAACACCTAAGCCTAGCACACAGGTCCCTCCCCTGTTTCTCCACTGTTTGGATACTACAGACATTGCAGCCTATCTGGTTAGTCTAACTAATTCAAATTTCCTGCTGAAGAGTCCCACTTTTTATTATGCTTTACATTTCAGTGACGCTGTCCATTACATATTTAAAGTTGTTTTTATCTGTGTAAGGATTTCAATTCTAGGGTTGAATCAGAGGCCTTCTCCTTACCCTGCCTGAAAGACCAGTCTGAGCCATTTTATTCTCTCATCCTGTGCTATCTTGTGTGAAAGCTATACTTAATTTTATTCTTACACTTCAAGCAGCAGAAAACTGACAAAGGGCTGCTTCTGGTAAAAGCAAAGATGTTTTCTAATGGCCCTGGCAACAATTTTTAGTAAAATAATTTTTTTTTAGTAAAAAAATTTTGAGGGCATAAGAGCTCTCAAAATTCCACAGCCCTCACCTAAAGCTGTCAAATACAGCAAGCCTGATGTCTTTCTGTTAGTGCAACCTATCTCTGCCCTAAGACCCAACCACCTAAAGCAGATGTGTGGGAAGGCTAGGCATGGAAAAATATGGTGAAGTGTGGTTTAGAATTATTATTTACTGGGGCTAGAGACTAGAAATGGTAGGCATAAAAAATGCTATATAATAGACTATGTTTCCTAATATTATTTTTTCCAATGGTAACTAGTAATCATATTATTACTAAAATACAAATAACTTTGGGATAGGAGTAACTGAATAAAATCTAATTACCAAATTTCAGTAAGATCTTTGAAAGATATGTAAAATTTTCCTGGGTTTAGGTTTGGGACAAATTAAACAATTGCAGTGTATTTCCCAGAACTTAATAGTCAATGCACTTTTTAAATTGTTTGTATTGTAAGATATTATGAAAACAAACAGGTTTCTTTCAGCCTCTGATAAAAGGAATTTTATGATAAATTTTGAATTGAACAAACTGCTTGGGTGTGTTCTTCTTAAATCAATATAAACTTACTGATAAAATGAGTTAATATTATAAATGTATTATTGAAATTCCTTTTAAAATAACCTAACTGGATAGGTTACATGAACTGAGCAATGTGCCTGGTAATAAATTTATACAGAATATAATTTAAAATATACTAATGCTTCAAACATCCTATTTAAGAAATCAGTTAAGTTTAGTAAGAAATATAAATGGATTTATTTACAATCTTGTTTACCTGGATTTCAAATAAGTTGACTTTTGGTTACTTGGCTATTTATTACCTCAATATGTGGAAGAATTTGAATTTGTAGTGACATTTTTAACAATAATCAAATGTTGTTATTAAATGCTGTCATGAATAGAAAAGATGTAAGTCTTAGCTTCAAAGAGTTTATATGCTAGTTAGAATATACTCATTCCAGGTCAAATAGTATAAAACAGTCATAATGCAGGAATTAAAATACTGGAGGAATTTTAAAAGCAGACAGTTAAGAATGACCTAAGAAGACTTCATAGAAGAGATGACACCTGTAAGACCTAAATAAGAAAGTACATTTAAATAAATAGAACTCTGAACTAGCTTTTAGAAACCATAACTTAATTTTGTACACTAACATTCCTACTATTATTTGGCATTTGGAAACAATGTTGAGAAAAATTTTCAGTTTTTTTTCCTGGAAATAAACTCCTCAAATATAAAGAAGCTCATTATATTTCAAACTTTGTTTTTTTTCTGACCTCTGAAGGTAGTGTTAAATTAGACTGAGATGTTTTAGGCATATTGTAAAGTAATCACTTGCATGTTCTGTATATAAAGTATATAGATGCATGGCCAAGTTCTAAACTAAGCATAAATCTCTTCCTTCTTCCATCATTTTGTAATATCTCTGTCTCTTTCCCCCTTCATGAATACTGTTATTGGAAGGAAGTATGCAGATTCAAAAGTTTTGTGTATCATATATTTTCAAAACAAAATAAAGCTTTTCTGTCAAACCAGGTAGCATACACAACTAAAGTTTAGTTTTCTCCCTGTTAAAATAACAAGGCCTCAGAATACTTTCCTTCTAATGTTTATGTTGGTATTATCATTCTTTATTTCAGAAGATGTCTTCTCACTGTTAAGAGAAAAACTTACAAATAATCCGTTCTGTCATCTTCTATAAGTAAGGTGCTAAAATACTTTAACTTATTGCATAGGTGGTGTTTGGGAAATATTACAGTGATTAAAAGGGAATTTCTATCCTGTTTCTGGTTAAATTTGTATAGGTAATATATTATTCATATATTTAGAGGCTGTATAAAATTCCTGAAATTTTGACAATGTTATCACTGTCCATATTATACACTAATACTAATCTGTATGATATTAAGCAATGGTATGCTGTTGTTAGTAATGTTTATAGCCATTCTTATAAGGCTATGGGTTGTAAAAACAGCCAAATTATCACTTGCACTGCTTTGCTCTATAACCTCTCTGAAAATGTATGTGGTCAGCTATAGGTCAGAGCTCCATCTGTAACAAGGAAAAACTATAAAAGAAAGGCAGGACAAAAAACATATATATATGTTATAATATATATATAATTTATCTGCTAATTAACATAACTGGTAAATGTGCAAAAGTAAAACAGAACAAAACCTCTACTATTGTTTCTTAATATAAACGGTCTAATTTTTTGGGGGGAAAGCAGCTTCATTTAAAAATGCTTATAAAATTAAAGCTCAGATTGCAAGTGTTAACTGTTATCTTTAAATTCTGAAATGCCTTGCTCTTTATATAACCTAGTAATTCTTTGAAACTTTAAGTATCTATATGACACCTGTGCTGGTTTGAAAGGATGTATGTCCACTAGAAAAGCCATACTTTATTCTAAATCCCATTTTATAAAGGCAGAATAATCCCTATTCAATACTGCATGTAATTAGATCATATGAAGATGCAACACAATCAAGAGTGGTTGTTAAACCGGGTTAAGGGAGATGTGTCTCCACCAATTTGGGTGGATCTTGACTGGTTTTCTGAAGTCCTATAAAAGAGGAAACATTTTGGAGAATGAGAGATTCAGGGAGAGCAGAGAATTCTGTAACACCACAAAGCAGAGTCCACGAGCCAGCGACCTTTGGAGATAAAGAAGGAAAATGCTTCCCAGGGAGCTTCATGAAACATGAAGCCAGGAGAAGAAGCTAGCAGATGACACCGTGTTTGCCATGTGCTCTTCCAGCCAAGAGAGAAACCCTGACTGTGTTCACCATGTGCCTTCTCACTTGGAACGAAACCCTGAACTTCATCAGCTTTCTTGAATCAAGGTATCTTTCCCTGGATGCCTGTGATTGGACATTTCTTTAAACTTGTTTAATTGGGGCATTTTCTCAGCCTTAGAACTGTACACTACCAGCTTATTAAATTCCCCTTTTTAAAGCCATTCATTTCTGATATATTGCATTCTGGCAGTTAGCAAACTAGAACACCTGAGACTCAGGTTTAATTCATCAACTCTGAAATTCAACATAAGTCCATACAGTTCAAAAACAACTGAAAATAATCAGCTCTGTTTAATGATGTGATGAAACTGATCTGGTTAAAACTAACATAAATCAATATGCAAGGTAACGAATAATATATTTGTATTTTAAAGCTTTAACTATTTTTGGGGGGGTGCATGGTCTGGGAATCAAACCTGGGTCTTCCACATGAAAGGTGAGCACTTTATCACTGAATGACCTGTGCACCCCTAAACGCTTTAACTTTTGTGTGGGATAAAAAGGAAAATGTTTATTTTGTTCAAAATTTCCACTTTTTAATTTAATCTTTCTAGTCAGTTAAACAAAGTAATTCAGCTTTATTTGATATAGAACCTGGAATAAGAAGC
>PVIY010058412.1:0-12470 GCA_004026745.1 Myrmecophaga tridactyla | reverse complement strand
TGAAACTTGTGCTGTCAGTGACTGAACCCTGCCACCAATGGTTTCAGAGTTCAAAGTTCAAAAAGCAGAGAGGCTTTAAGAATTTTCCACCCTTAGAACATAGGCCCTTGTCTTTCCCTATTCTCCCATCTCCTGTACCACCCCTTTTCCCCTCCCCCAAATCCTCAGCCAGTGGCTTGGAAGGACAAGCTGATATTTATAACTTAATTGGAAAAGAAAGGGTCTTCTTGTCAATTTCAAGAATTAGCACCTCAAAGACAATGATCTGCCTGTGTATACGCTCCAATAAAAGACTCCCTCCTCAGTCAGTTTCCATCACCAAATGGCAGCTTTGGTAAATTACTAACTGGCTTAGTCCTTTGTGGGAGACAACATAAACTCAGGCAGGAACACCTTGGCTTATAGGTTTTAGGCATTCACAGCTTTGAAACAGTCTCTCACCATCTTCATATATGTTGCCAATAACATTTTGAAAGGGTAAAATATTCTGGACAAAGAACCGAATCATTGGTAACTTATTTTTTTCCACTGCTTCACCGTTTCCCCAATCAGGCCCCAAATTTCAATGAAAATGATTCTACCCATCTCCCTTCCTTCCCCCCTCCCCCCCAAATAATACACCAGTAACAGCCAAAACTACACACATGCTACGTTGTAAAAATGCAGTTAACACTATTGGGAAGAAGGCTGTGGGTTGTGGAGATGCTCTTTGAAGATCTACAGTATCTTTTTGCTCTCCCACACGCCACTCTGCAAGTTCTGTCCTTCATGGAAGGCCCTTTGCTTTTCTCAGCAAAGTGCAGAATGGGTTGCCTTGAAACACTTATCCCCTCCCTTCCCCTCCACTGGGATGGGTGTGCAAACTATACAGCACGGAATGGCTTTAAAAGCACTTGGGCTGCTGCAGGGCACAGAAACTATACTGGCTCTTCAAAGGACATCTTCTCAAGCCACCTCTATGGCGTCAAGACAAGTAGAATTCCTTCCCCCCCCCACCTTAAACCCACAGTCAGAAGTGACAGGGGCTAGTACTCAGTTGAGTTAATTCTTGTCATCTTTTTTGTCATCATCCTCTGAGGGATAGGAATGCCACGTCAGCCTTTCCTCATAGAAGGATATGACAACCTGTGGGCACTTGACGTTGGCTTCCTTGGCAGGGACCAGATCAGCCTCATCAGAGTTTTTCCTGTGGAACAAAGCACAGAGGAACTTTTGAGGCTAGGTGCTGGTGGGCTCTGAACTTGGATCACCCAGGGGTAGGGCTTTAAAAAAATAATTCCAGAAGGGATAGGAGAGAAGGGGGACAGTATGGCCCAAACACCATTTACTGGCAACTTTTAGTCAAGGGACATTTCAGATGCCCTGTCCTGCTGAAAATCCCCTCTAGGTACCTTTGCTGAAAGCTGGGTCACTTGGTTCAATGTATCACACCTGAGCCTCTGGGAAAAATTAACAATAAGCATGCTATTCTAGGTTCTCTGTGGGAAGGAGAGAAGCTACCACACCATTTCAAATGTCACATCCCAGCTGATAAAAGCCTAAGGAGAGCACTTGGTTTTGTAATAGGATTTAATCCCACATTACATGGCCAGAACGAATGCAGATGGACATTTTCTTGCTTATTTATAATTATATTGCTCAACACTATGAAATGCCATGCTCAAACAAAAACAATGACACAACCTCCAGGTGCTTTGAAATGGTGCTTTGGTACTGGGGAGAAATTCTGAAAATCACATAATCTATGGAGATTAGGAGTAAGCTCTTCAGGTCATTGAGAATCCTAGATGGAAATAGTAGCATTAGGGCAGGCAGCAGACAGATGATGGGATCTCTGACCAGGTACTACCCCAAACCCCTGGAAGTTCAGCAACAGGTAAACTAAAGCCACACAGCCCCAGGGAGCCAGAAAAGAATAAGCCTATAAGGTATGATTTTGTGAAAAGGGTAACCTGAAGTAGGTTGCCCTTTGTTGACAATTCAGCAGCACTCTCTGAGGTAAGTTCAGTCATTTCAGTGCATAAAAGTATTTGCTATTTTGGGAAATGGACAGGTATCTCAATTCTCTAGGAAAAATCACTTTTTAAAATGTGAACTTGGTTTTGTAATCAACATCTAATTTATCTTAACCTCTAGTGTTATATTCAACTGTAATCTTTCCACACAGTAGTAGTGAGTTAACCAAAGAAGTGAAATCTTAAGCAATATGGAAATACCACTGTGACTGCCACATGCAGACAGATGAAGCACACTACAGGTGCGTGAATAACTCTTGGGATCAGTCCTTTCCCCCTCTGTGTAGCACCTTAAAAATGAACTTTTTTCCTGCAGGCTAGCAGTAAATAAGCTAAAAGAGGGTCAGATTCAGTAACAGGTGGAATGCTTAGGAAGAAAATAGAGGGTTAACTAGTAGTGATACAGGTTTGCAGTGTGCTGAAGTTAGGCCCTCAGGCCATCTTGCAAAGGAGAGGAATTAGTATAAATACAAGTTTATAGAAGGTCAAAAAAGAGCTTCTAGAATGTTGCCTTCATTGGCAAAAACCTAGAATTATTCACTCCTAATGTTCAATTTTAAGGACAATAATTGAGATGCACTTTGGGAAAAAATAAGGGGGAAGACATCATCTTTTCACAGGAGAAAAAGAAAGAGAAACTTCCTTCTGGATGGAAGGTAAGGAGAATTTTGGGCTAACTACAGTTAGCAAGATGCCTTCATTAAGCTGTTTCCTATGGGGTTATTACTACAATGAAAAAAGTAGCCTTGGTCTCTGCTCATGAACAGTCAAAGGGCCCTGCTGACCCCCACAGGCTGATTCTGGAATTGTAGAATCTGCACAAACTGGAAAGAATGTTACCATCAAGAACAAAGGAAGGCTACAGGAACTCATTCCTAACCCTGAGAAGTCAACAGAATCTCTGATCTTGTGGCCAGCCGGATCTTTATTAATGAGGTGGTAGAAGGGGAGGGTGGTCCATCACATTTCATATTTTTTTCCCTTCATTTACAGAAGTGAAATGTGATTCTTCCCCAGACCCTCCCCACTCTAGATTTTCTCCCACCTCCTAAAAAAACCGGGCCTTAGAATCCTAAGGGCCCCTACCTGTAACTCATGAGTCCAGGTTGGCAGCCAGGCCGAGGGTCACTATCGAAGGACTATGCCATCTTAAAGATTTCACACTTGGGCGACTGGGATTTCGAAGGTCCAGCTCTTTTCCTCTGGCATGGAATAGATGGGGAGAAGAAAAAACAACCACACAGAGCCACTGGCAGACTCACCATTTCATCAGGAACATGAGTTCTCCACTGGAGTCTGTAGCTCCAATAATCCGCTCTGGCTCCAAACCCCGGGCAAAGCCTCGTGGCTTTTCTGACTGTAAAAATCAGATGGGTGGAACAATTTTATCTATATGGGACTGTTGTCCATTCTGGAGCTACTTATTTCTCTGATGACTGTAATCACACACTTGCCAATATTTCACCGGTAACATGGTGCCAAGTAATAGGCTTTTTAGGATCCTTCTGAATGATTATTTCATCAAGGTCTGAAGTGCTTAATGTTTTCCCATATGCAAAACGGGACATACATCTTAAGCAAAATAAAATGTTCAGAACTGTCTCTTTATCCTCAAAAGACAACTTACTTTAAGGTGTTGAGTAAGTCAAAATATCCACCTCAAACCTTCAACTATTAAAATAGGTGCCTGTTCCCCAGTAAGTGTTACGTTTATTGATCCTGCATCAATAAAAAGTATGAGTCAATAATGTGATTTCACTAGACTAAGCCCCCAAACACATAGACATTAGCCTATCTGAGATTCCAGAAGGACTGGGAGGAGATGGATGCTGAGATCCAAGAAAGAGCAAAACAGAATTGCTTAAATTATCTGGCCTTCAGGTTCTTTTACAGCAGTGTGAATTCTGGATTAGTAAAAATTCTTTCTTCTAGCCTTACCTCTTCTTTCTTCTTCTTTGGTTTACTCTCCTCTCCCTTATCTTCAGAATCAGAGTCAGCTTTGCGCTTGCCTCCTTCTGACTTATCTGTCTCATGTGCTGTTTTCTGTGACTGCAGAAATTCAGCAATGAGGTCAGGGCAATCCAGGTTTTCTTCTGGCTCCCATGTGTTATCCTCACTGAAATCAGAGGGCACAGTAATTCATACTTTTCGTTCAAAGTTGTCACATTCATACTGGGGCTAAGCACAGGATGGCAAGAGCTAAAAGCCTTCTTGGAAAAGAAGAATTAATGAGTAGCTAGATTTTGTCCATGACCAAGAACTTTGAAAGCTGAAAATTCTTGGGGGGCTCTTTAGTGCAAATTGAAAGCTTTGAAACTTGCCTTACTCAAAGAAAATTTACTTCCTCTTTGCAAAGTTGGATTTGTTTAAAGCCACACACAAAGATGTTCCTCAGAAATCATATTATATCTTGCATTATAGTACTTTGTGCATGTAGGTAATTTTCCTTATTAGACCATTAGCCATGAAGGCCAGGACTGAGTCACACTGTATATACAGCATAGTATCCTAGACCTTGAACATTATTATAATCCTGATATAATATTTGCTGATTAAATGACTGGATTTACCCATTTCAACAAAACTTACTCTGAGAAACCCTTCCACTTTAGGAGGTACTCCACTTTGCCCTTTACCACTCGACGGTCAAGAACTTTTTCCACCACATATTCCTCTTCCTCTTCTTCTAGCACCTCTTCTACTTTCTTCTTGTTTTGTTTTTTCCCCATAGTGCCCGCCAGCTTTCTGGTGTAAAGGGTGACGCTGCTAAAATGTTAAGGGAAATAAAACAGACATTAGGACATACTCTTTTCAGCTAGGCGAATTTTGGATGGTGAGAAAGCCAGGGAGGTCACAGATGACTAATACTGTAAGCTGCTTATACTAAATGTTACAACCTGTTCATCTTCATACACACCCAATAAAGGTTTCAGGATATGTTCAGCTAGAAAAGCTAATTTATAAAACCACTCCAATTAATTTCACAGCAAAACTTCTTTATTCTTGCATAGCCATTTAAACCTTTTTATCAATTCTTCAAATTTTAAAAAGCTCTCAATACTCCTTTCAACATAAAGGATGGTACCGGAAATATTCTATTAAATTAAAAGGAAAGTAATCCTTCCCAAAATAATGTACATTCATCAAGCTTATATACATAATAAACCCTCTGACCTATACTTTCTCCTATTCTCTATATGTTTCCCAAAACCACCAGTACTGGACTTAACGTTTTACTGTGGGAAATAACTTGTATTTATTAAACATCTAGTTTAATTTTCCCTTTGCATATATGCCTGTATATTATAATCCATTCTTCTGCATTGTTAAAACACACTCTTGAGTTCTCTTAAGGTTCTTTATGTAGTCTTTTCTGAACGTCACCATGAGTTTATAATCCTCAAGATTCTTACTAACTTCTGATTCTAGTTAGATTATTTCATAGTTATTTTGTAGGACTAACGAAGACTCATAAAAATGCCAGAATTACTAGAAAAACTTTAAACTAGAGCACTGCAATAATTTGGAAACAAGTGGGAAAAAATGATAGTAATCATAGATAATAAGAACTTGGGTTTATTCATTTGTAAAAATACATCATCAGACTGATCTTTTAAGAGTTTCCAGTGATAAAATTCTAGTCTTTTATTAGTCTAATTTCTTTTGTCCTTTATCTAACCCTTAGACTTCTGGTTGGCTTAAAGCCTTAGGAATACCTATTTGTGTCAGTAGATGGCGCCAATAGATAGCTATCAATAAAAACACTGGCCAACAAAACTGGTTGAAATATACAAACTGATGGATCATAGTTGCCTAAAAGGAGGCATAAAGAATCAAGAGAAGGGTAGGTGATGGAAGACAGGAAGGAGTTTACTACTCTGTTTGAATTTAAGACAATGCCAATTTGGGATTAAACTGGTTATCCTTGGGAAAAGGAGTCTTAACATAAAGAGAAACTTTTAGCATAAATAAAAACTTTACAATTGACATGTAAAGACAGAATGGAATTTAGTAAAAGGATGCATCTATAAAGTATATGACATATAACTTAACTTTTAAAAAATGTCAGGATGATCACTAATCAGTTATATTACTCACAGATGCTTAGGTTTATAACCTCAGAGATATTCCTGTCTGTATATATGAACAATGCTGACTTTACTGAAATAATAAACATTTGTTACTAAAAAATTCTAGCACTATGCTGAATACTGGAGATTCAAGAGAATAAGAAACAGTCCCTGCTTTTATGAAGCTTAATGTCTAGTAGGAATAAAATTTAGACACCTCGTCCACTAAAAGTATTCTGAACTCTTGCAGAGTTAGGAGTGACACAAAAAAGTGATATCTGAGGTGCTTTTAAGTGTGGCCCAAAGCAACCTACAAGGCCCCTGTCCACCCAGTTCAGTATTATCCACTTGAACACAGAGCTATGCTAAGATGGGATGGCTATCTTTTCAACATTCTTCCTTCCCGTTCACATACTACAGAATCTGCTTTCCTTCCCTCCCCAACCCCTTGTGTCTTCTCTATCTTTCAGAGAATGTGCCAGATGAATCTTCCTTCTGTTACTGAACAGACTGATGAGTGGATTGAATATATTCTTTAGCTAATTCTTGGCTCGTTTCATTGTGCTTCTTCCTGGCGGAAAATGCTTTCAGAATTGATTGCCAAATAACAAGTGTGTTTTGAGGAAAGAAAAATGTATTTGCTCTTTTGGATAAATGCAACATTGTTTTCTCCTAAGAGCAAGTGCTATTCCTTACTTGCTTGCTTTTGCTGTCAGTTGAAAGGGTAGAAAGATTCAGCACTAGTCTTCCACTACAGGGCAGGGAAAAATAAACTGTTACCTTTTGGTAACAAGGGCCAAGATAACTCCCTACATTAATCTAGACTTGAAAATTGGAAGAAACTCCCTTTTTCAGTAGATGGGGGGAAACAATGACCGTCCAAAACAGTGATAACTGTCTCCTAATAACTCCCCTTCCAAGTAATTTTCAATCAAAGTTAAGGAAATAAAGGGAAAGGCATTCTATCAGTATAGCTTCAGAATTCAGAGCTATTTAAGGACCTATGTTATCTAAATTAGTATCTATATTTGACTCACCCATAAAAAGAAATAGCACCAAACACTGCCCATCTGACCCTGTGACCTACCATGAACCAAAAGGGTCAGATAAACTCTGGCTTCTCTCTAGCTACTGTAGGCCTCTTCTCCCTTTATCATTAGCAAGCCCCAATAAGGAAGAGAGTCAAAGGCTAGAGCAGGAATATAATCCTTTAGGTTAGGTAAAGAAACCTCTGAAAATGGGAAATCTAAAGTAAGGTCTTCTCTTAATTTCATCTTTATTAACTTATTGTCCTATGAGTGAAGAATGTAGAAAAGATACCTTTGCTTCTCTCTGAACTTTCTTAATTGGCTCACCCCAGCATTTGCCTCCAAAGATTGGATTCTTCATACTTGAGAATCTCAGCCAGACCTTTCAATGTGAATTTTTTCTTTGTTTACAATTGGTTCTCTAGGCAACTGATAAGCTGCTTGTCAAAATCAATAAAAACTGGATTAAATATGCAACCCACCCTTTCTATAGAATCTAGTACCTTCAGAGGAGCCCTTAAACATTGAGGGGCCAATTATTCTCACATCATTTCCAACTGGATTATTTTAAGAAAACCCCTGAATACGATGGTCTCTAAACATCTGTAAGGATATATAGAGGAAGGCTCTCTATTGGAATTGCTTGAAAGGGAAATTTCAAGATAGCTCAGATCAGTGTAGCAGCACAAAAGAAAAATGTCTTTAGCCAACACTACTTGTCACCCCCCACCCCCTGCCCCAACATCCTGGCAATCAAATAATTTATGGCTTCAAAGTTGTCAGTCATCAAAGAAAGGATCAAAATATACAACAGAACATGACAAGAGGTATACATGACTATTTGGTACTAGGCAATTTTACTAGACATTTTTCCTTCCTGTAATTAATGAAGTAACTTTATAACGTTTGTTAAGTTGTGTGTATGCTGCTGTTAGGTAATTTCACTGAAGGATGACTGGTCAAGGACCTAGCTATTTTGTTGGGGATGTCCCAAATATCAGTATATTCATAGCTCCCTTCTCTTGGGCAATTTTTCCAGAAAGGAATATACCTTTTTTAGGGAGGCAGCGGGCTGAGGCAGGGGGTGTATACACCTAGCTATCAGTGTTCTTGCAGTAAAGTGCAGGAAGCAGGCTCAGGGCAATGTGATGTTTTCAGTATGGGCTCCTGCCCTCAACTCTGCATGATGCCTCTAAGTCCAGAGCCCCAGCTTGAAGTTCAACCTTCAACTCAGAATATCTGTAAGGTTCTACTGAAGTAAAAAAGTTCTTTCATATAGTGTGGTATGGAGAAAGGGACCAGCGTGTTCTCTTTTTCAGACTTTCTACCAATTCTCACTTTTTAAAAGTTTCACCTGTTCCTCCACTGTCAGTGGTACTTGGTGGTTTCAATTCCTAATCCTTACTGGAACCCTGTGGCACAAACCTTCTTGCTCCTCCTATCTCCAGCACTGTGTAGTTTTCAGCTTTCTCTGGTCAGTTACAAACTTCTCTATTTGTTTTCTTGACATCTCTGCTTGTCTCCTCTTCTGTTTTTCTTGTCCTTTAAAAAATTCCTTTACCATTATTTTGTGGCTTTTGGAAGAAGAGGAATCCATGTGTTCAACCAGCCATCCATGTTTAACTGGGAGTTCATTTAACCATCTAATAAAAGTAACAGTTTGGGTACTCACTATGGGTTGGGTGCTATTCCAAGCACTTTTCTCACTTATTCTTTACAAAACCCCAAGAGTTATTAATCAGAGCTAGTTGCTTAAGGAGGCTGAATGCAAACCTAGGAGTCTAGCTCTACTGTGTGCATTCTTAACCACAATGGGATCTTCAGTTGTCTACTTGGGGAAGTCTTCCTAAGGCTTATCACAATGTTGCAGATAAAAAAAATCTAGGGCTACATTTTTGTAATTTTTATCTAAATATTTACTGAATCTAAAACATTTTAAGATGCCTTGGAAAATAACACATTTACACCAAAAGTACAAGCAACAGAAGAAAAAATAGATAAACTGGACTTCATCAAAATTAAAAACTTTTGTGCATCAAAGGACATTATCAAGAAAGTGAAAAGGCAACCAACAGAATGCGAGAAAAAAATTGGAAACCTTATGTAAGATAAAGTTTGATATCCTGAACGTATAAAGAAATACAACTCACAACAAAAAATAAACCCAATTTAAAATGGACAAAGGACTTGAATACATTAATCCAAAATATACAAATGGCCAAGAAGCATATGAAGATGCTCAACATCATCACCCCTTAGGGAAACTCAAATCAGAACCACAATGAGATACCACCTCACATTCACTAGAATGGCTATCATTAAAAACAAAACAAAAACAGAAAATAACAAATGCAGATGAGGATGTAGAGAAATAGGAACCTTCGTAAATTGTTGGTAGAAGTGTAAAATGGGTGCAGTCTTTGTGGAAAACAGTTTGGCAGTCCTTCAGAATTAAACACAGAACTACTATATGACCCGGCAATCCCATTTCTAGGAATATACCCAAAAGAACTGTAAGCAGGGATTCCAACAGACATATGTACACGAGTGTTTATAGCAGCATTATTAACAATAACCAAAAGGTGGAAATAACCCAAGTGTCCATCCACAGATGAATAACAAAACGTGGTACACTCATGAAATGGGATATCATTCGGCCATAGAAAGACGTGAAGTTCTGATACATTCTACAACATGAATGAACCTTTGAAGACATCATGTTGATTGAAAGAAGTCAGACCAAAAGGACAGATATTGTATGATGCCACTTGTATGAAATCAGTAGAATATGCAGACTCATAGAGAAAGTAGAGTACAGGTAATCAGGGGTGGGGGAGAGGAAAGAGGAGGTAATACATAAAGGTTACACGGTTTCTGTTAGAGTCAGAAAAGTTTGGGGAATAGGTAGTAGCAAAGGTAGCACAACACTGTGAACGTGATTAATCACAGTGAACTGTAGCTTGGGATACTTGAGATGGGAAATTTTATGTTGTATATATATTTTTACAATTAAAAAAAAAGAGACCGAAGAGATAATGACAATTAAATGCAACATATGATCATCCTGGACTTGATCGAATAATAGAAGAAAAACTGCCCAAAAGGAAATTGAGACAGATGAAAAAAATTGGAAAAGAGACTATGCTTTGTATCAATGTTAAATTTCTTGAACTTGATTAACTGTGCTCAATGTGGTTACATAAGGGAATATCCTTGTCCTTAGGAAATATACAGGGACATATTAAATGTTCAAGGGGCATATGTATGCAACCTACTTTCAAATGTTTAGAAAATACATAGACTGAAAATGACATAACAAATGTAGAAAAATGCTAATAAAATGGTAAGTCTGGGTATCTGAGTAGGGGATATACTGGAGTTTTCCATGTTGGCTTTGTATTATTTTTGCAACTGTACTGTAAGTTTTAAATTATTTCAAAATAAAAAGTAAAAAAAACCCACTACATTTATATTGTGTACAGTTTACAAAGTGCTACACCATGTTACATGTATTTGATCCTCAAAACCATCCTATGAGACAAGCAATTCAGATGTTAACTCCACTTCAAAGACACTAGAATTTAGATGATTTAGATCACCTAAGTTCGCATAATTAACCATAGTTCCTCAGTAAGGCTATCTCCTAGTAAGGCTAGGTTAACAGTCCTGCTTGCAAACCCAGAACTAGGAGCTAGAGCTACATACCTACAGACCTCCCTCCCTCCAGGTTGTATAAGGAAAGATTTCTTAAGATAGCTCTCCTCTATTTGTCATTGATAAATAAGAGATAGTTTTCTTTAGCAAAGACCTTGGAAGGAATGGCTGTTAGAAAAATAAGGATTTTTAACTGGTTACTGGAATATGAAGGTATCCATTACTAATTAAATCAGCAGGCAATAACAAAACTTTGGTTTCTAATGCCCCAGCAGAACTTCTGAATCTTAAATTGACAAGGGTTAGACGATGCAGAATTTTTGAAAATACCTAGCATGTAGAACAGACAGATAACCTACTGAGAAAATGTCAATTTTAAGTTTATAAAGTCTAAATAAATCAAGGAATGGTGTAAATCTGAAGAATCATGAACTCATAGCTCTTTAAAGAAGAAAAAAAAGCACAGTTGCAAATTCTCACCCACTCTCATTAGAAGCTAGAAAATGGAAAGGGGGAACAAGGCTGCTTGAAGAGGGAAGGCAGTCAAGTATCAGACACAAGATCAGGCATATTGTTTTGGTTTTGAATAGATGGTACTGTAAAAGGGTGTGAGAAGGATTTATAAAGCCAATGTGGGCACAGAGCCAGGTTGTCATCACATGAATTATAAAGGACTATCCTAGGAACACCCAAAGATAATAATTTTTTACCAGCTTGAAAGATCAAATTCTAGATGTGAACCCAAGGTAACATCTACAGACCCCTGAAACCAAACCAGAGGGGCCTTTAGCTAAATTAAATGCTAAGGTGAAGGATTTAGACTGTTAGTCTGGTGGGATGCTTGTTTTTATTAAAAAATAATTCACAGGAAAACAGATCTTGAATTAAGAACATTCACCTGTATGAGAATCAGGATCACCTGTAGAATTTAGAAACAGAGCCGTCCAGATCCCACCCAAGAGCTAATGTACCAGCTGTTTTTGTTCTATACATAAACTAAAATTGAGACTTGTGAAAATAGATATTACAGTTCTAGAATCTGCCTTTTTATACAATGCAATGTATCTTTAACATTGTTCCACAAAGATCCCCATTCTTAACAACTGACTAGCATTCTATTGCATGGACACACCACACTTTCATCATTCTTTTACTGATTTGGGTTGTTCGCAGTTTTTTTTAAATATTATTATTATAAACAGTGCTGCTTTGACCATAGCAGCTGTATCTTTAAAAGTCATGGATGATTTTGATGCACATTCTTGGATAACAACCACTGCTATAGAGGATCTGTATATCAGAAACTATATTCCTCAGGTGAAAGTGAACACATTTCTGCAGGTATAAATCATTTCTCAGTCAGCCAAAAGGCAGATGAACATTTTATTTTCTCCATAAAACGTAGAATAAGACTGGGGCCAAAAGAACAGTTACAAAACGGAATAAAGAGAAAAAACCTTCTCTACATTGCATTCATCATCATTCACTTTAGACCTTTTTGAATGGCAATTAAACTGGAAGAGCACTGCTTGAAGGATCCTTAGAAGAAAGTTAGTATGAGCACCAAACCAGAAGCATGACTGTGATTCCTGTATGATATGCAACCTTATGTAAGGCCTGTTTAACTGAATACCTGGATACTTAGCAAAACAAAACTCACATGACTCTTAAGTCCTAGCCCACATATATCTTTGTTTTTTTTT
>PVIY010058411.1:0-12471 GCA_004026745.1 Myrmecophaga tridactyla | reverse complement strand
ATCACGGCCAGGAGGAAGTCATCCAACCCTCCATAGAGTAAGAAAAAGATATCTGAGTGAGCTAGCCTGCATAAGAAATTAATTTTCTCTGCGTGTAAATGTTCACTAGGTTCTTTGGGATGGTGGTGGAGGATAATCAGGTGTCAGAAATGGATAGATTGGAGAAGAAGAGGTACATGGGCGTGTGGAGGTGGGAGTCAGTGATGGCGGCCAGGACAGTGAGCAGGTTCTCAATGACGGTGACCATGTACATGGACAGGAAGAGCCCAAAGAGGAAGGGCTGCAGTTATGGTTCCTCAGTTTGGGTTCTATTGCCCAAGGCGATTTATACACTAAGTGGGATATTACTCAGCAGCAAAATGGATTGAGATTTGGATACATGGTAAAAATGGATGAACATTGAATACATCATGTTGAGAGGAATAAGCCAGACACAAAAATACACAGATGCTATGTTCTCACTTATATGAAATCCAGAGAGGTGGAGGGTGGATTACATTAGTAGGGATCAAGTTGAGGAGGTAATATTGCTTCATGTGCAGAGTTTCTGTTTGAGGTGAAGAAACAGGTCAGACAATGAATTTGATTGTAGCAATGTGTTGTGAATGTACACATCGCCAGTGAAATGAACTCGTGATTATGGTTAAAATGCAAATTTGAATTATGAACCTTTAAATCCTATATAAAGTTTTTAAGTTTTTGTTTAGTGTTAAATTTATAAAAATATTAATAGATCTATTAACATAAGAAATTGAGCACCACACAAGGATATATGCGGAAAATAATTACACAATCCATACTAGGTGATAAGCTTAAGAAAAGGCAATTAAGAATGTCTAAATATTCTTAATTTAGAATATCTCAAAAGAAGGAAATATTTTATAAAAAGGGCTAAAATGACAAGGGGTATTTTTTGGTATAAGCATGACCTTCAGAATTGTTTTGGCCAGGTCTCATCAAGCTGAGAGTGTGGGACCCGTGGTTTTACATCAAATGAATACAGTCTCCACTTCGTTGAAGAGGATAAAGCCAATTTCAACTACAAGGGCTGTATCTTCTCCCCATGTCAGTGCTTTGGGGATCTAAGGACCTCTTCCAGGTGCGCACCTCATCTGTAAGTTTGGATGAAACTGTAAATCAGTGGATGGGGTGAATTGTTAGAGGTGAGATCAATGGAAGGCAGGAGAGTTCATGTAAGACAAATAATAAAAACGGAATTCCCTTGACTTCTACCTGGACTATTGGGAAGAGAGAATCAGTAGGAAAATTTTCCTTTCTGTCCAGCCCAGTGTCCCACAGGGTACATTTAACGAGGAAATGTGCTTAATGAGCAATTATAGGAGAGATGTAAAGATCTTCTCTGCTGCTGTCTCTCATCCTGTGCAACCCTGGACTGGACAGGACATGCATGTTTCCTTTGCAGACCCATCCCTGGTGAGGGGATGGATCCCACCCTCCTCCCTGATGTCTTGATGGAGAAAGACCTTCACTCCCATCGCCAACCTCCCAAGAAGGAATTTTTACTTCCACATGGACATCTTCTTCTCAGAAAGAGCATCTTGGTGAGTATGAAAACTCAGCAGATTTTGCAGGAGAAAGTCCAGGAAATGGAAGCCGAGAGCTTTTCCCTTAGGTCACCTGAGAGCTGGTTCAGCCCACCCTAGAACTGAGAGGTCATTGTGCTTGTTTTCTGCTAGTGTAATATTCAATGTATTTCTTTGTCAGTGAAAATGGTGTCCATTGAACTCAGCAATGCAGGAATTCCTGTTGACAGTTAGTGATAGAAATGGAAGTACAATTAACAGAGGGAATGATTGGAAGAAAGTTGTAGAAAAAGCAGAATATCTGTCCATGGAGCTTTGTCCTAAATGGGAGCAGGGATAAAAGTGACATTAGCAATGGAAGAATGGGTGGTGAAGTGAGGGCTTTATCTTCAGGGAGATACATTTGAGAGTGTTTCTGTATGGAGGTCAGAGCTCCTGTAGATTTTAAGGAAGTAGATTTTACCCTGCAATAGCATTTCATGAGAAAAACACTTCCACACTGAGTTTCACATGAGGGAAAGGGAATATTTATTCAGTAACTTTAAGTTGGTATATTACAAACTTTACATGGAAATTATTCCTTTATTGGGAAAATTAAATTAATGTGACTTTATGAGCCATTTAATTTTTCCATTTCAGCCAATTGTTTGTTCAAGTCTTGCTCTGTGTACTGGCACCTGAGTGCTTTGATTGCTTTGACTGAAACCTTTCCAATGCAGAAAGAATGTCAGTCTCTTTTCTTTAATTTCTTTTTTTTTAACTCCTTATATGTTTGCCCTTTAGTTCTCTTTTTTAGGTATATGTGTATTTAGGGATATGGTATGGAAGTTCATCAATATTTTTTGTGAAATGGGTATTTTTTATGTAAAATCCAACTATCAGTGTTATGTACTATGTTTCTCATGTGGTCTTTTAAATTTAGAAATTCTTCTTCCTTTGAATTAGTAATAATTAGTTTGATATATGCATTCTCTATTGGTTTTGCATCCCTCTTTTCCTTATTATATCTGCTGTCTTCTGCAGTTAGTTCTTTTTATAAAATACCATCACCTTACCCCTTCATGTGAAAATGTTTTTATCATTTGAGCACAGGGCACCTTTGTCCTCTGTAATCTAGAGGGTACATCTGTGACTGTTACCCTAAGGAGGTAGAATTGGGGACTTACTAAGAAAGAATAAGGCTTTTGCACGATAGAAGAAATATCAGCTTCAACTCA
This sequence comes from Myrmecophaga tridactyla, assembly GCA_004026745.1. Lineage (NCBI taxonomy): Eukaryota > Metazoa > Chordata > Mammalia > Pilosa > Myrmecophagidae > Myrmecophaga > Myrmecophaga tridactyla. The sequence goes on along the minus strand of PVIY010058411.1, from coordinate 9,710 downwards.
TCACCTGAATAACCATTCATTCACTGGCAGGAAGGAAGCATCTAGGCTTTTTACAGATATTGATTTAACATCTTAAACATCTCAAGAGGATGGCTACTCAAATCACCCCTACAGAGGGATGTTATTAAGAATAGTTCCTTTCAGATTTCCATAGCTAGTGCCTGTTACATCTGACTTTCAAAATCAATTTTGTCTGGTGTCAAAATTACTGTTTTTGCATTTAATTTCATTTAAAAATCTACTTCCTCTTCACATATTCAATTCCCAAATTGACACTATATTTTCTTTTGTAAAATGTTGGTTTGTTCCCTTTGATCATTTTACTCTTGAGAGTTCAATCCGTGTGGTGTCTTGACCATGCAAAAATACCACTGCTTTAATTTTGCTTTTATTAGTTTTTGTGGATATCAGGGTATATTCCCAAAGTTGGAATGCCACAAGGACCAAGGAAAATTTCTTTATCACAGTCATGTGGGTCACTTGAGATGTTTTTATTCTTCTCCTTCAGTGCATGGCATTCTTTCCCTCAGTTTCCTTGCAGAGCAGCTTTTTATATTTACATAAACAGAGGGCAGAAATTTGCGATGTCAAAACGAAGCCCATATTTTTCATATGCAAGGAGCCTTTCAAGCTGGAATTTCTGGATTGCATTTCTAATTTCTAAATATTTTGTGGAAATTGTATAAGATAGTTAGCTTGCACTGCACTCACTCCTGGCTTAATCTGTTTTTGTGGAGGTGAGAAGATTGTGATGTTAACATAGCACCAGGAGACCATTTTACATTGTATATTTTTTTGTGTGTCTGTATCTGTGTTTCTGTGTCTTCGTGTATGTGTGCCCATCTTTGTGTGTTTGTGCTTGTGTGCATTGTGTGTGCATCTGCCTGTGTGTATGTGCTTGTGTCTCTGTGGGTCTGTTTATATCTCTGTCTTAATGTATGTATGTCTGGGTGTCTTTGTCTGTCTTCTTGCATGTCGTATGTGTCTCTGGGAGTGTTTCTGTGAGTGAGTGTACATGTTTGCTGAGGTTTGCACAGTCATCTGAGCAGAATATTGAACCAAGTTCTTCAAATTCTCATGTCAACACCACATGATAGACACGAATGCTTCTGTGTGTGCATTGAAGGAAACTCAGTGTTTGTAGCTGCAGGCTTGAGGTTTCTGAAACCCATCCACACAACCTCGTCTTCTGAGTGGCTGTATTGCAATACAATATGCATGCTGTTTGCTGTGAGAATTCGGGTATCCATTGGGAAGGAATGGGATCCTGAAAATTGGCATGGGGATGTTTGGATGATGATGATGTTGGAGAGACATTGAAAGCCTAGATTCCACTGAGTCTTTGCCAAAGAAAACTATCACTTTCTGCTTTAAGAAATTCACTCTTCTGATTGCTGAAATAGGCCATTCTTTTAAAACCCTCAACTGACTGGATTAAATAACCTTGATGGTTGAGAGCAATCTCTTCAGTTGATTGTAGATGCAATCCTCCATACATAAAAAATTAAATTATTGATCATTTAAGTTCACAAAATATCTTCATAATAACTAACAGGCCAATGCTTACTTATGCAAACAACTGGACACTGCCACCTGGCCCAACTGACAAGTGAACCTATCACAGGTGGATATGAGAGCCTCAACCACAGTTATCAATGCCCAATGGACTCATGAACATAGTGGCCATGGTGTCAGGGATGGAGGTTATGCATGGGCTCAGCAACATAGACTTCGACTCACCAAGGCCAGGTTGGCAACAGCCACTGCTTAATGTTCATTCTTCCAGGAGCAGAGATGAACACCCAGTCCCTAAAGGGCAATATTCCTTAATGTGTCTGCCTGCTATGTGGTGGTAGGTGGTTTGCATTGGACCACTTTCATAATGGAAGGGACAGTGTTTTTTTTTTCGCCTACAAGAATAGATATATACTCTTGATATGGATTTGTCTTCTTTGCTTGCAATGGTTCTGAGAAACTACCAACTCTAATTTGCATTATCCACCATAACGGCCATCCACCCTGTATTGCCTCTGGCCAAGAAGCTGACTTCACAGCAAATGAAGTGTTGGAATGGGCACATTGTCATGGAGTTCACTTGTCTTACCATGTTCCCCATCATCTGGATGAAGGCTGGGTTGATAGAATGCTGGAATGGGCTTTGGAAGTCTCAATTATGGTAGTAGCTGGGTAGCAATACCTTGAAGTGGTGGGACAATGTTCTCCAGAAGGCTGTGTATAATCTAAATCAGCATCCACTCTATGATGCTCTTTATGGCATGTCCCAGATTAACAGGTCAAGGAGTACAAGTATGGAAATGGCTGTGGCACCACTCATTGTTACCATTAGTGATTCATTAGAAAACTTTTGTTTCCTGCATTTTCGACCCTCTGCTCTATTGTTCCAGAGCTCTTTTTTCCAAAGGGAAGAGTGGTCCCACCAGGAGAGACAACGATGTTTCCACTGAACTGAGAGTTAAGATGACCAGTGGGCTACTTTGGGCTTTTCATGCCTATGAATCAACAGGCACAAAAGAAGTTACTCTCCCTACTCCAGTGAATGATCCTGATTTTGAAGTGGAAAAAGAAGTGTAACTGCACACTGTAGGTGAAGAAGAGTTTGCCTGGAATACATGACATCTCTTTGGTCATCTCTTCATATTGCTATTCTCTGTGATTGAAGTCAATGGAAAACTGCAACTACTCAACCCAGGCTGGACCCCTTAGAGCCTAAAGCTTTAAGGACTGAAAAATTGGGTCGCCACACCAGAGAAATAGACACGACTAGCTGAGGTGCTTGCTGAGGGTCCAGTGAATATGGAATGAGTAGTTTTAAATACAGGGTTTTAAAACAGGTGGTTTATATACAAGCCCTGCCTCCATACCATTTGTAGAAATGAAGAATGAAATGCTTATTTCTTCCTTGATTTCTCTTAATATTACTATAGATACATAAAGCAAAGCCTTCATTTTCTCTCTTTCCTTATCCCTATTTCATATAAAATAAATTGTATTAATTTTATGTCACAATATAAGCTACAAGATCTCAAGGTTCCCAAATAATTAATATTAATTGGTTACTTGCATCCTCTTGTGGAGAATGTGTTGTTACATTTCTGGTAGTATGCAGGACAGATGAATTATGCTATGTGAATGTATATCTATGTTATTAAAGTTATCTAGAAATTATAATTTCAGGAAACATTATAGGTGACAAGGTTACTAGGTCATGATTGTAATGGTTAATTTCCTGCATGAAATAGCCTAGGTCATTGTGTCTAAATGTATGCTCAAGCAGGCATTGGCCTGATTGTTTCTGGGATTGTTCTTTGTAGTTGAATGTAAATCGTTGGTCAGTTGAGTGCATAGTACTGACTGCATCTATAATCAACCAAGGAAAATGCCCTTAGCCATGAGAGGAGTCTCCTTATCCAATCAGTTGGACCTCAAAGGGAGAACTGACCATTTCATTAGTCATAAAAAAGAATTTCTATCTGTGTACTTCAGGTTTCCATCTTCTGGGGATTTCCTCATCACATTGATTGGAAGTGACAATGTGCAGCTTCTGTGGGGGAATTCAAAGTTACCTTCATTGAGTTCCTGTGAAATTCAATTTCACGCTGGGTCCTATGGATTTTGAACTTGTCAATCCCTATACTCGAGACAAATGCTATTATAGATCTCTTAATATTTACATATAAATATATATATGCTTTATCTAGCTGTCTATGAACCATCTATCTGTCTGTCTCTCTTTCATCTATCTATATCTATCACTGGTTTCATTTCACTCATTTACTCTAATACTACTTTGTGACCAACTTAATGAAGTGGAAGAAATACAACAGATAGATAAGGGACTCTCTATAACTTGGTGTTTCATCATTGGGTCCCACCTTGTTCTCATAAGCTCCTTACACCATCTCTCATCATCTCCCTTTTACTAATCTCCTGCCACACTGCCTTCCCTATTGAAGAGGAACATCCAGTCAAGCCCTTTCCTTAGATCCTTTGCCCTGGGAATTCCCTGCACTGGTCATAGTCTTCTCATATCCTTGACACTCCTACCATCTGTAGGTCTGTATCTTGAGGTCTGAATTCAAATGTTCCCCTGCCTGCCAGTCTTGCTTGAATATTGAGCATCCCTACTCAACCTCTCCATTTTCCCTGCTTCCATTTCATTTTAACAGCTGTCTCCATGTCACATATTCTATCATTATGATATAATTGATTTTCTTTCCCTTTCACCAGATTGCAGGTAATTTTTCTTATCAACACATAATTTCCATTGCTTAGTCAGTGTCTGTGGCATAGCTGGATGGAATATTCATTCCCAAATGAATGAATGAATTTCTCATGAAAACATTAGAATGTACAATCACTGGGGTAATGGTTCAAAAGTTGGACAGCAATTCCTAATCAGAGATGTCTCTCTGTTTAGAATTGATAAATGCAGAAATTAATGTCCTGACTCCAAAATATTAATTATGGATATATAAGTAATGGTTGTTTGTTTGAAAAGTAGTCATGTATTCCTCTGTTTTTGAGTACTTATATCAGATACATGTAACCAGGAAATGATATGCAAGTTTCAGAATTTCTCCTTTGGAGATTTTCAGAGGAACCAGAACTGCAACCCTTCCCCTTTGGCCTCTTCCTGTCCATGTACCTGGTCACCGTCTTTGGGAAACTGCTCATCGTCCTGGCCAACACCACCGACTCCCACCTCCACACGCCCATGTACTTCTTCCTCTCCAATCTATCCTTTTCTGACATCTGTTTATCTTCCATCACTGTCCCAAAGATGCTGGTGAACATCCAGTCAGACAGCAAAGTCAAAACCTATGCAGGTTGCCTCACCTAGCTGTACTTCTTCATTCTCTTTGAAGAGTTGGATGATATTGTCCTGACCGTGATGCCCTATGACTGCTTCGTGGCCATCTGTCACCCCCTGCACTACACAGCCATCATGAGCCCCCGGCTCTGTGTCCTGTTGGTTCTGGGGTGCTGGATTGTAAGTGTCCTGTATGCTTTTTTGCAAAGTTCATTGGTGTTGCGGCTGTCCTTTTGTGCACCCTTGGAAATCCCACACTTATTCTGTGAACTTAATCACAGGGTCCAACTCGCCTGTTCTGACACCTTCCTGAATAACATGGTGATATATTTAGCATCTGGGCTGCTGGGTGGAGGACCATTCATTGGTATCATTTTCTCCTATTTTAACATTGTTTTCTCCATACGTGCAATGTCATCAGCTCTGGGGAAATATAAAGTGTTCGCCACCTGTGCATCCCACCTCATGGTTGTCTTCTTATTTTATTGTACAAATGTTGGTGTGTGCATGAGTTCTTTTTCCATGCACAGTGTACACGCAAGTGCACAAGCCTCAGTGATGTACACGGTGGTCACACCCATGCTGAACCCCTTCATCTACAGTCTGAGGAACAAAGAAATAAAGGGGGTTCTGAAAAGACTCCTTGGTCAAAAACTATAAAGTGTTCATTGCGTCTGGGGCTGAAGAAGTGCAGTGGTTGTAGGGCTCAAACCCTCAGAAACAGAAATTATGATTCTTTGAAATTTCAAGGAAGTTAAATATATCATTAAATATGTTCAAGTAAAACTTTAATGTATGCATGCTATTATGAAAGGAGAGAATTGTTTCTTGATGATTTTTATCAACTCAAGGAATAATAAATCTTGAATTCCATGTACAATGTAAGAATTGGGATGCAGGACTGGGTTGCATGTTCTGCATTATTAGTGGCAAATACAGGTCTTTTCCTTCCTCTAACTAAAATATCTGCCCTTTCTCTAAATTTTATCAAAAATATTGAAGGTTTCATTAGGACACAATCTATTTGCTGACACTCTCATCCAACTTTTAGAGCTTTAGAGTTCAAAGTACCTCATGTAGAAAGGATGATTTACTCGAGACCTTGAAATCCAGCCCAATGATTCCTCTGTGAATGAAGGGCTTGCAGTTAGGGCACAAGTGAACCTTGAGCATTCATGAATGTCCATTCAACATACACTACCCACCCCAATTGGAACCTCAAAAGGAGTGATTATTTAACACAGTTCTCTGAAGTCAACTAGAATAACAGTGTGATCATAAATGCTGTCCTAATATATGAAAGAATCCTTAAAATAAACAGTGATTTATTCTTCTGACTGTCTGTGATTCTGCTCACATTAATTATGTTCATGATTTACTTTCAATCATTGAATTAGGAAACCATGGTATATCTGTGTTGTTGGAATTATTACTGCAACCAAGTCTGTGGTGTGGAGATGTTGTGATTCCTGCAATGCTGCCCATTGCAGTACAGTCACCGCTTTATCACCACTAAGGCTTTCCTTCAGAGGTGATCAGGTGGTGACAGGTTGGTCTAGGGTGCAATTGACTGAGATGATGGTGCTTCCTCACATTTCTCTCGTCCTACAACAGGCTAGCCTGGAGATGTTCAGAAAGCTGAGGTAGACACCCACGGAGAGCTCCAGAAACATGTTGAAACTTTTTGATGCCAACTGTCACTTCCACCTTACTCTCCTTGCCAAAGCAAATGGAACACATTCAGTCCCGTCTAGAATCAAAGGTGGATCAATAGACTCCAGCTCTCAATAGGGGGGACTGCACAGTCTAATTGAAAGCACATGGATTTAGAATGAGTTGGAAAAATAGGGCCAACTCTGCAAACAGTCTGTCCCAAGAAATCATTGCAATACAATTCAAAAAAATTTTATTGTGGTCTTTCACAACCCAACACTTGAATAATTTCACCTTTCACTTTGCCCTCAGTGGCATTGTAAAATTATTGGAGAAGCGAGTGAGAGTCAAACTGTACATTTATAAGTAGCCATGGAATTTCTATTCCTGATCATGATAACTTCCTCAAATATAAATATTTCCTCTTATTCCTCGCCTCCCAGTCAGCATTCTTATGCAAAGAAGAAATAAACCTTTTTCCTTCCCAATGCCTTCTGAAAGGCAGGGAGAGCTTGTCTGACTTGATGACCCAGGACTTCCTGTGGTACCTCCAGAAACACAAAGATGGGCACCGGGTCACAAGAACCCCAAATGGAAAATCCTCCAAAAGTTCATCCTCAAAGATCCTTTGGGTTCAATCTTTTTTGTTCTCTCAGCCACCTGCTGCTCCCACCTGCCATACTTGGTCTTAATTTCTTTATTTCAACAGCTAGGGCTTTCCTTTCCTAGGTCTGATCTTCATCTGCCTTCCCATCCTCACCCTTATGTCATTTAAACTTTGTTTAACCCAACTGCTTCTCAGTTTTGGTTCTGGCTCCATGGACTATGCCCAATTTCTGAAATTCATTGAGCTTGTGGTATTGCACCTTTCCTCATGTATATTACAGCAGAAAAGGGAAATTTATAAATCCTTCCCATACACATCCCTTTCTACTACATCCTTGAATTCCATCCTCCTGAATAGGATGCAGCTTCCATGTCCATAAGTGCAGCAACTACTCAAAAATAAAAGGGGACATTATGGGTCCCTAACAGCTTTCCTGAGCTGCTGCACCATCCCTGGAACTCCTAATCTTAGCCCGGGAAAGTGTGCATAAATAAACCCAAATTTCTTTATGCAACTATTTTGGTTGGATGTCTGATACTGGAAGCTGAATACTATTCATCGTTAGATTCACTCTTCTTGATATCTTCAATCTATTGTCACATTTACCAATAAGAAATGAGCTGCAAGTGGATGGAAAAATAGCCAGATGTCGCGTGTATTTTGTAATAGTCACACAATGTTATGGCACTTTATTCTTTGATGACTGCCACACATGAAGAAATGCATTGACGAATTAGAAGACCACAAAATAGAAATGCTAGAATAAGACAAAATCCTCAAAAACATACCATAAGGGAATGAGAAAAAGAAAGTAATGTTATTATAATGAAATCCTCTCTAGAATTACAAGATATTTTCCTTGCGTGTGGCTAGATGATTCTGAATTCATCTAGAAGAATAAGCTGGAACAGAGCATAAAATTATGACAAGATACTAGGAGACTTTCTCTATTCAACATTAAATATATTATGAAGATAGATAATTAAAAATAAGGGCCAATCCAAGCACTAGAGTAACTTTCCAGAAACTTACAGCCTTCAGATGGGTCCCTGGTGCAGATAACTCCTGTACTTAGAGGGCCCATCCTCTCTAGAATATGAACTAGTTCCATCTCTGTATAGTGGATTAGTGACAGACCCTTCCAATATCAAAAATTTAGAATCACCATAGCCCAAACACCCCTAAATCGGGGTATGGAAAGATCAAAGGTGATGTTGGAGTTATACAGAGAAAATAAGATTTAACAAATGAATATGAATGCTGCATCCTTAAACAGATATCTCTTTAAATCTCCAGTATTTTAGAGCAACTAAAACTAACATCCTAAAATTGTGGACTTGTAACCCATGTCAAACTGTGAAATGTGTTCTACAACTAATTATGGTGCTGTGGTTTGAAATATATAGTTTTTCACGTAAATGTTATTTCCACAAAAAAGAAGGAAAAAATTGATTGTGGTAATAAAAGCTATTAAAATACATACATATTATGCCCTCCAGGCTGCTATATTCTTGAGCACTTAGAAGGAAATATATGAGAGGAGCATTTGGTAGCCCATGACAAACTCTGGGATCTGTCCTCTAACTAACTGTTGAAGAGTGCTTTGAAAACAATTGCTTTCTTTTTTCCTTGCTTTGTATATATGTTATACTATACAATTTAAAAAAGAAATAAAACAAATAACGACCAAATGATTACAGAGATTGTTCACTGTGTAAGCATAAAAATCATGAAACATGTTAATTCTTAAGAATGTGATCAAAGAAACAAATCATATTTACTGCATCTTCTGCGGATGAACATATTTCAGTCCACCTCATTCTTCCTTGTGAACCCAAGAAAAGACACATTCTTCCTTCCTTCCAAGTGAAGTCACCGCGGGGTGGGGCCCACTCCCTCCCTGGCTGTCAACCCTCACCCCCCACCGAACTCTCCTCACCTCTCTCCCCTGGGGTCCCACCAGCTTTACACACCTTCCAGGGCTACAAGCTGCCCCCGCCCCTCTGATTCCCAGTTTTTACACTCTGTATTCCCCTCTCAGAGGGAATTGGAGACTAAAAACACTAAAGCTGGACATTCACCCGCCGTGAAGGTGGTGGAAACTGAAATGCACATCCACTCCCAGATGGTGGAGATGACAAAGAAGTGAAATGCCAAAATGAGCAAGAGAGGGAAAGCCCCAGGCCACCTAACCCACTGTGTTCCTCTCTGGTCTTGTTGCCTGGAGGTGTCAAAGATTTCCCACCAGCCCCTTGCAGGGGGAGGCACCAGAAGCCCCTCACCTCGGTGGACAAGCATCCTTCCCCGAGGACCCAGCATGACAAGCAGCCAGGGATGGACCAGTCCCTAGACCTCAGGTCCTCTCAGCGACAATCCAGGATGCCCCGACATTTGATATTTACCCAAGAAAAACACTGGCATCTTCCTCAAAATACCTCTCCGTAGGTGATCTGAGGCTAAGCACACTTTTGTTTTCCTTAAATCTCCATTTTTATAGAAACATATCAAATTCCAACCTTGTTTAAATCAGAACTGGTTCGATGTTTTTCAAACATCACCTACACCTGTATGTTCAGACACAGTGTGATCTAGAAGTGCCATTTTCAAAATTTGCCAAAA
>PVIY010058410.1:0-12471 GCA_004026745.1 Myrmecophaga tridactyla | reverse complement strand
AGGATGCACGTGGGCTGCCGTCCACCCCTGGAAGGCCAGGTGGCACAGCAGAGCTCAGACGCCCAGGCCGCTCGGCCTTTGCAAAACCACTCCATGAGCCACCCCCATCTCCATCCCACGCTGCCCAGGCCTCTAAGGATGGTCACGGAAGCACTGGAAGGTGTGCTCATTCTCTGGACATTTATAAAGGGGCAGGAGACGCGGGACAGTGGGCTGACAGGCGTTCATGGTTACGACAACATGACAGCCATCGAGAGAGGGCCCACACATGCAATTCACAGGGACAGGACAGAAGAGGGCTGGGTTCCCCGGGGCCTTGGAGGACCAGGCATAGCTGTTGTCCAGGCGGTGAGATGGGGAGCAGGGCCCCAGGGAAGGAACCCTTGTTAGAGACGTGAGGGGACAGGGACTCGAATAAGCTCTCAGTGAGGGCCGCATTCCCCCAAGTAGACACGACCCTTGGCCTGGGACACATCAGATCCAGCCAATGTAACTCACTTTAAGACGTAGCTGGGCCGCCCACAGGGCCCATGCCGTGCCCTCCTGGGGCTCCCCCTTCCCGCTGCCCATAGATCCACCCTTCACGCCTGAGCCCACGGGCCAGGGGCTGGGCCCACCCAAACTGGGACAGCAGCATCGAGACTCCGTCTTTCTCTCCCCGGGAAGGGCCAGCAGGGGGCCAAGGTTCCAGCATCCCAGCTTCTCATACTGCCTCTGCCACTTTGGGCTCTGCAACCCATTTTCCATGGAGGGCAGAGGATATTTTGGGGTGTTCCCAACTGTTCAGCAGCACAGTGGGAAAGGGTCTCTGGCCTCTCTGCTGTGGAGCTGCTCCTCTCGCTGGAACCTCAAGACACAGTCCAGGGCAGGCAACAGTGGCTCAGCAGGTAAGAATGCTTGCCTGCCATGCCCGAGGACCCGGGTTCGATTCCCGGTGTCTGCCCATGTTAAAAAAAAAGACACAGTCCACCTCCCCATCTTCCATGGGGAGGCGGGGGGCAAACCCCTCCTGGATGAGCTACAGGGAGCCCAGCAGGGACCTGAGGATACCACTCAGGAGAAGCGGCCAATGGAGCCTGTGGCCAGGCCAAGGGGGCTCAGATGGGAAGCAGGGAGGGGCCTTGGGGAGGAGGGAGCTGGGCCCTCCTAGGCAGAGGGGCCAGGGCAGAGCCAGCCCACATGCCCCCCCATACCCCACAAGGTAAAGGAGTACCGTAACTTGTGTTATTATTAGTGGTTTGGCCAAAAGCCAGACACAGGCGCTGAGAAAAGAGCAGATAAAACCTGACTTCAGCCCTTCTATCAGCCAGGCTGCCAAGAAAGGGGAGAATTACAGTTCACAGGAGGGCCTGGAAATGACCATGGGGTGGGGGGATGGTAGTGGGGACAGTGTCTTTGGGGTCCAGGTGGGATCTGCAGAGAAAAGCTGATGGAGGGAGGCAGCTCCCCCTCCCCCCAGCCCTGCCTCCCTGCCCCAGCTGCTCCAACAGTTCATCTCTAATTCAAGAATGGAGTGGCAGACCCCAACCCATTCATCTGCCTTATCCGAGGAGGGACAGCAAGATGCTTTTACCTCCCAGGCAGAATGGCCCAATGGTGCAGAGGCCAACCATCAGGAAGGAGGGACTCAGAGTCACACACCAGCTCCGGTTTCTGAAGCATTGCCATCCCCGAAACAAAGAGGCTGCCGCTGGGCGGAGTGTTTGCTCAGCTGCACCAGACGATATCCCCAAGTAGTGCCCGGGGCGCCTGTGCATTTGTCCCGGGCACTGCCATGAAGGCCCTGCCCATGGCCACATGCCACACCGTCCAAGAGTCAATCCATGAAGGCACCACAACAAAACCTGCAGGCACAAGAATCAACGTCACCAACTGGACAGGCCCCCAAAAACACAAGAAACGGTGACCCCATTTCCAAGGCCACCAAGCCACGAGGCTCCAGAGCCAGGACCTGAAGCCAGGCTCGGCCGACTGCTCAGGTCACTGGCGACTTGGCAGCTTCGCTCGAGTTTTCAACGTGAACCTCCGTTTCCTTCTGAAACACACAAGCAGCTGGACTTCGAGGATGCACAAAGGGTGGTGGGAAGCAGGGGTGACCGTCCCCTACTAGGATGACCATCCAGGGGCTTGGAACTGGGGCTCGAGAGGTGTCTCCTTGCTGCTAGGCAGGTTACGGCTTGGCCTCGGGATACTCAGCCAAAGGTGGCCGGGTGGGAGCTGACAGTCAACTGCACAGATGTTCCCTGAGCACGCCACTTCCTGGCCTCTGCTGCAGGCAACTCCTACCACGTGGTCCGCCCAGCCTACAGCTGAGAAACTGGCTGGGGGAGCAGATACCATGGGCCCAGGCATGTCCAGGGAGCCAGGTTTGGGCTGCTCTCTTGTTTGGGGGTAGGGGAGGGTATATACCAGGCTGAGGCTTCCAAGGGCTTCCATCAGGTGGGACAGGCCAGCAGAGTAGGGTCAGGGAGGACGGAGAGAGCCTGCAGCTGCAACTGGCCCGGCCAGTCAGGAGACACAAAATGAATCCAACATCTGCTGCCAAAGACACCTCAAGATATGCCCCACAGGCTCCAGGCTTGAGAGATGCTCCCAGGGCCCGCATCGCCTCCAGAAGACCAGAGGAACTCAAGTCTTTCTAGGTCCCGACATTGTCAAGACACTTTTTACCTCTTATTCGGTGCCAGGCTTCTTGGCCACTGACGGGAACAGAAACACTGCTCTGGGGGCAGTGGCCTTGCAGGAGGGGCAGAGCGACCCAGACCTGAATGCAAACTTGGGGGAGGCACAGAGACCCAGCTGGGTGGCCCCAGGCTTCTGGCTTGGGCTGCACGTGGACGGGGCAGTCCCAGGAGATGGACAGTGGGCTCCTGATGGGTGTCCCCTGCAGACGGCACAAAGCGCTGTCCGCAAGCCCCCTGCCTCCCACCGTCCCTCCACCCTGCCAGCCCTGCCTTTGCCCAAGCTGTCCCCTCTGCCGGGGGCACGGTCCCTCCTCCAAACCTCCACAAAGATGGCAGCGGCCCAGGAAGGAGGACAAAGGAAGACAGAGACAAAGGGCCTTCTAGCCACAGACACAAGGCGCAACCATGGGGGAGGGGCTGGGCAACACCGGAGGCCAACTTCCCTGGAACGACATGCCGGACTCCTCCTGCAGCCATCTGCCTGAGCTCTGCCGGCCTCACCACGTGGCTACTGCAGCAATGATGACGGCGGCTGCCATTTTCCCCAAAAGCCACAGCTTGTTTCTGCTGCTGAGCGCCTTTGTTCCCACACGGCGCCGGAACCTGCACGGCCACCACACCTACCACCGTCAGCTGAGCTGGCCAGGAGGAAGCAGCTCAGGGAAGCGGCGTAGAGGCCGCGAAGCAGTGAGTCACCCGGGCACCCCTGAGCCAACATCAAACATGGTCAAGACGTCCCAAGGCTTTGCGGCATCTTAGATCCTTTCCACACCCACCATTTCCAGTGAGATTTATGATGCCGGGAACTGCTTGGAGAGAAAGGTACACAGGAATTCAAAGTGAGCGTATGGTGTAATGCGCATCTGTCCAGAGCCCGACAGATGCAAATATTTCCAGCCGGCAGGAGCGGGCTTGAAGCTCTGAACCCGTCTCCACTGATGAGAACATTAAATCCCATCCCTCCCTCACTTCTGGCACCTAATGGCAGGGGGTGACAGGAACCTCCCCCACTGCCCTGCCTAACAAGGCTCACCCCTTTTGCCTTGGCAGGGGGGCCCCCGGAGAGGGGATGGGGGACTGGGGAGGGCACCCTGGGGCAGTGTCCTTCTCCTCTCCACGCCCTCAGATGTCTCTGGAATCAGGCATGATCTGCTGCTCAATAGCAAAAGATGTATAACATAAAATTTGCCATTTTAACCTTTTTTAAGTATACCCTTTAGAGACATTAATTGCACTCCCACTGTGCGCAACCAACAGCACTTAGCTATTTCCGAAACTTTCTCATCACCCCAAACAGAAATCTTTATACCCACTGTTCCCTCTCCCCGGGCCCTGGTAACCTGCAGTCTAATTTCTGACTCAATGAATTTACTTGCTCTAGATATTTCATACCAGGGAAATCACACAAAATTTGTCCTTTTGCATCTGGCTTATTTCACTCAACAGGATGTCTTCAGGATTCACCCATGTTGTACCATGCACCAGAACTTCATTTCTTTCTGCAGATGAATAATATCCTATTTTACGGACAGACTGCATGTGTTCACCCGTTCATCCGTCAGCGGACACTTGGGTCTTTTCCCCCTTTTAGCAATCGTCAATAATGCTGCTATGAACACTGGTGTACAAATATCTGACTGAGTCCTTTCTTTCGATTCTCTTGGAGATATGCCTAACAGGGGCATGTTCAGGCCACAGGGTACCTCTAGAATCAACTTTTAGAGAAACATCCCCTGGAAACGCTACCGTGGTCAGACCTCTGGGAGCCCCAGTCCATACAAGAGCAGGTTCCTTTGAGGGGGTCTCCCAGGTCTGCCCTTACTGGAATTCTCCTTCTTGCCAATCTGGGGCAAAAAGACAGCTAGGATGGCTGCCTCCAGGAGTTTCCACTCAGAACTGGCCATCCCACCCAGACGGCTGGTCTTGAGAGAGGGCCCAGTGAGGCCACGCTGCAGGCATGGGTCAGAGGTGAGCGCTATGGCCTGAACCTGCTCCTGCCCTCGCCTGCCACACGGTCCATGCTGGAAGCAGTCACCCAGCCAGCTGTGGCATCCGACCTCCGCCCCTCAGCCTCCACCACCCTGTCTTCCCAGGGCCGCCACACTCTCGAGCACCAAGCAGGGCTGAGTGCGCTCGGCTCAGTAAAGAAAGGCAACTAGTTCTGCTCCAAGGGGAGGCAGTCAGATCTCAGTGGGACTCCTTCCCGGGATCAGGCAGTGCAAAGATGCTGGCTGGGAACACTGCCTCATGCTCACTCCTTCCCTGCGGACCAGCCCACTCACTCCCCATGCCCCACCCAGTGGCTCCCAGCAGGCTAAGGCAGAGAACCCTGCAAACACAATCAAGACCCTGGACAGGGAGGTGACAAAGATGAAAGAGACACAGATAGCTCCTGGGGTGGGATATGGGGACTCAGGGAGGCCCGGCCCAGAGGGAATTGAGGGAATTTGGGGAGAGTAGGAGTAAGGAGTAAAGGCAATGGTTGCTGAGGCACATGGCTGGGTTCCAGGCCTTCGACATCATCTGATTTGACCCTCTGGCCAGCCCCGTGGGGGACCATCAGCCATCTAGGCCAGGGTCCATGCTGACCGCACCATCCACAGCTCTGAATCCTTGGCACGTCCCTAACCCTGTCTCCTCCTCCACAAAATGGGCCATCCACAGGACCTCCTGCATGGGGATCTGTGAGGCTAAGGGAGCAGTGGAAAGGGACTGGCCACAAAGCAGTCCAATGGGACGCTGGCCAGCACAGTGGTGGCTCCCACCTCTGTATCCAGTGGCTCCAGGTAGCCAGCGAGCGAAATGCCTCTGCCCTGCAGCAAGGAGGAAAGGCTTCCCGGAGGGATGGAACTACAGCCAGAGGTGGCCTCTGCAATCCCATCCAGAGTGGGGCTGCAGCCCCGGCCTCTATGGGAACGGCTGGTGCCCTTCCCCCTCCTGCTTGAGCTGGCAGCGCCCCTGGGATCCGGCCGCTGCCTGAGTTCCCTCATGCAGGAGCCTTCATCTGCTGTGCGGGAGGGACTGGCTCCCTAATCCTCTGCCAGCCCCAGATCAGTGGTTGGCAGGCCCTAGCTGGACAGAGCTGGGCAAAGGGAGTGACAAAATCCTTGGGAGAAGCAGGGAGCCCTCAGGACTCATGAGCACGGATGCTGGGCCCTGCCTGGCCACCAGGAAGCTGTCGCCACCAGCACACAGCAGGCAGGATTTCCCTGAGCCACCTGCTTCCATCAATGATGCACCTCACCACACTGCCACCAGGGCTGATGGAAAAAGGGAGAAAGCGCTCCCCAGAGCGCAAAGCACTATAAACACATGAGCTGCAGCGGGCTCACGACCACCTAGCAAAGAGACCACAGTTTTCAGCCCCTCTTGCAGTGAGGGGTCTAGTTCTTACAATGAGGTAAATAGAAGCAGAAGCATCGTGTGAGATTTCCAGACCCAACCTTCTCTGACCTCCCTCCATTCTGTTGGCCAGAATATGTACCTGATGCCTGGTGCACAAGCAACCATACTTGGCCATGAAGTGAAAGCCACTGTTGATGAATGTAGAGCCACAAGACAAAAGGACCTACATCTCTGGTGACTGCAAAGCAGCCATTCCTGTCCTGGATTCTCACCTCCAGACTTCATATGACAAACTTCTATCTTTTTTTTTAAAAAAAAAAAAAAAAAGAAGGGAGCTACCAACATTAGCAGGAAATTGTTGCCAAACATTTGTGGCTTCCTTTCCCCTTAAGGAGCAGACCCAGATGCCACCACCTGCCTCGGGGCTCTCTGGCCACGGTTCTTGTGCAGTGCCCCGGCAAAGGACAGGGACGCCAGTGGTGACAGGCTGCCCTCGGTCCTTCCCTGAGTCACCACTGGGACAGTCACAGGCTAAGATAAAACAAACAGGATAAATGATGAGCTGGCTTCTGAGGCAAGGGGCGCCACCTGGGACGCCCAAATCCAGAGGGCAGCACGCTGCCAAACAGGAATGACCCTTGCAGACATTCCAGCTGGCTCGCGGCTGCTGGCCACAGACAGGAGGGGCATCGGGAATCCGACTCGCCTTCCCACCCCACTGAGTCAGACACCCGTGGGCCGTGATGATCTCCTCCCTTCCCTGCAGTGGAAAACCCTGGGAAAAGCCAGGCTGCTTCTACCATCCAACCCCAGACATCTCCCCTGTCCGTGAACTTCTCAGACTGAGGACCACATTACCCTCCACCCCAGAGAGAAAGCACCGTCACCCTGCAAAGAGGTCCCAGGGGCACCCAAAGGTGGATACAGATTATCAAATATAACTGTGAAATGGGGGGATGGGGGTTTCTAGATTCCCTTGGTAAAACCGGGAGCAAGGCTGCTTTCCTCCTGATGGGAATTAGAGCAGCCCTCTCCAGAGACAAGCCCCTACTATGCCCCCACCAACTCTGCCTCAGACCCAGAGCCAGAGCCAGAGCCAGCCAGCCCGGCCCAGGGTGGCCACATATGGGGCGAGCAGACCCGACAGCTCAAGGCCCTCCCGGCCACGAGAAGCTGCGATCAAGCTGGTCTGAGCGAAGGGCTGGGTCCACTGTGGGGATGCCAGGCGGGTCGCCATCCTCCCCCCGGGCACACTGACGGTACCCAACCCGGGCCGGGGCCGCCCCTGCACCTGAGCGAACCTGCCTCTCTGGCCCGGTGCGGGCTGGGAGGTTCAAGCACACGCCCACGGGGAGCCGTCTGGGGGTGCGGGCTATGGACAGTTGCAGCTTAAAGTGTCAGGCTCCCCGGGAACCTTCTCCTGGTGCTGACAGGGCTCCGCTTAGGGCTGCCCGAGGAGCGGCAAGCATTTGTAGGGCCCTCTGGGGTTATGGTCTTCTTGTCCATGACATTCAGGAGACCTGAGATAGGCAGGGCTGTGAGTCAATCCGTAGGAAACCGCGGCTCAGAGAGAGGCAGCAACACACCTGGGGTCACGGAGCAAACCAGCAGCTCTTTCCATGCCACCCTCTCCATCCCCAGCCCTGGACGCTTTCACCACACACCGACCCCCTAAAAAACACTGACCCTCCTGGCAGGCTACCTTGGCATAGGTCTCACCTGCCTCCTAGAGCAACTGGCTGGAGGCCCGGAGGTAAGCGCAGACAGCAGCAGGGGGCTCGGTGCACCAAGCTGGGCAGACGCCAAACCCCAGACAGAAGAGAACATTCAGCGCATCTCCTCTCTGGTTCCAGCCCTGTACACTGCTCCTCATTCCTCTCAGCCATGCTCAATAAAATAGTCTGAACCGACGCAGTCACCACCACCATTTGTTCACCATCCCGGGTCTGCACAGCCCACTGGGAGTGCCACCAAGCCCCTCTCAGCCAAGGGGAAGGAGGCTCAGAGAGCAGGGTAAGCTACCGGCAAGGAGGTAGCAGAAGTGCAACCCCTGGCCCTGGCTGCACGCCCACGACGCTCACACTGCCTCCCCGGCACCCCACAGAGAGGGACCCTGATGCCCAGCCCCTTGCATCTGTATCACTTGACCCCGCAGCTGCAGGCAGGACTGGTGCGGGTGTGGGATCTCCCTGAGCCATTTCCCAGGGGGGACACACACCAGGGCCCAGGGACTCAGACGAGGAGGCAGATGCCTGTGGTCTCACTTCCCTCACCTGTCATCCAGGCCTCTATGTTCTCTAGAGGGGGTCAGGGGAACACACAGGTCAGCTCCCCTCTTCCCCGTGTGCTCCCTGGGCTGGAGGGTCAGCGCACAGTCACCAACCATCATGCTGGCCAGTCACCACAGGCCCTCTCATGGGCACTTCATGGCCCCCAGCGGACCAATTCAATATTCACCCTGGCAACAGCATGGACAGGTCAGCTCTGTTTTTGAAGGAAGTAAACTATACCCTCTCAAAATTACATGTGATAAACTAGCCATTGCACCCAGCACCCAGCAGTGGTGAGCATGTAACTAAAGGTCAAGAGCAAAAAGAGTAGCTGTGGGGAGGGGCTTTCAACCTTGAGACTGACGAAGGGGAACATGGGGACCAGCTCCATGGAGATGACACAAGAGACACTTGCACGCTCACACTCCCATAAACACATGCACACTCACATACTCAAACACACAGAACACACACCGGGACTAAGAGGAGTACAGGGGCTGGCTGTGTGGGCGGGTGTGAAGACATAAACACACACACAAGCACACCCACAGCCCGAAACCAAGGGAGATGCACACACATGCACTGCGTGCATGCACACACACACAAACTTCGTCCCTGTCTGCCCCACCCGTCGTGCATCATCCCCAAGTGAAACTCAACTCCCTTCCAGGGCCAACCCCACACAACCAAGACCCATTGCTCACTGCCGCCCCCGGCTGGCACTAAGCCCAGGGCAGGCCCGCAGCCCTGCTCCAGGGGAGCCAGAAGGGAGGTAAAGTCACCTGACAGCCAACATGCTCCCCGCTCGGCCTCCTGCTCCAGCGCCTGCAGCATGGTGGTCCCACGAAGCTGATCTCTGACTCCACTGAGATAGGGCAGAGGGATCTCAACCCCAGGCTCCTGCCAGCCCCCCATGTGACCCCTGGGGTGCTTACTCAGGGGCCCAGGCCTGAGGGACTGGCTTCTCTCTGCTCTTCTTGGGGCCTTCCCCAGAACTCAGCCCCAAACAGCCCAGGCAACCCAGAGAGGTCCAGGCAAGAAACATGGAAAGAAGGTACAGCCAGTGGGGCAAGAAAGCAGGTTCAGGGTTGCTTGAGGCAAGTCAGGTGTGTCAGGTACCCATGTGGGTATGGCCCAGCCCGGTCGGCTGCCTCAGTGTGCCATACTGAGGCCATCAGCCAGGAGGAGGAGAAAATAGGGTGGCTAGGGGAGGAAAGCTCCCCACACACTGACTCCTGACGCTCATTTGTTCTGAAGGAGTAGGGGGTCAGCAGCTCTCATTTTACAGATGGGGAAACTGAGGCACTCAAGGTTGTCGGGCTGTCTGCTTGGGATGGAAGACCTTCTTGCCCTACCTCCATCTGGCTTGGACCTACTGCTCTGGGGTCTCAGCCTGGGGTGGGAGGTTAGGGGTGGTCCCGGCAGTGGGCCCCCGTACAAAGCACTCACACCCAGGAGACACTGCTGAGCCCGGATGCCAGGGCCGCAAAGCAGACCCTCCAACCAAGGTGGAGCTGGGACGGAAGGCAGCAGGCCCGACCCTGGACCACCAGTGGAAGGAGAAGCTGGCTACAGTCCTGAAGCTTGCCAGGTCCGGCCCTGGGCATCACTCACCTGTCCCTGCCAACGGAGACCCCGACACCCACTGGTGACTCATGGGACAGTCTCCAAGCAGGCACCTGTACCAGACCTTGTGCTCAATGGGTGCCAGACCAACACACAATTCCAATAAGGCACCAGCCTAGGAGATCACAGCCCCAGAAGCATTGCATACACCTCAAAGACATCCATGCCAAGGGCTGTGGGTGAAGAGAAGGGGGACTTTTTGGACACTGGTGGGAAGGAGAAGCTAGAAAACTGAAAAGAGGTGGCAGCATTTCAGCAGCAGCATGAACAACAGGATTTTCCCCAAGGGAGGAGGGGGAAGGAGGAAGGCACCAAAGGCAGAGAAGGCAAAGGCAGGAGGTATGCAAATGCCTGGATGGGATTCGAGGAAATGCTACCACACTGGGGTCATGGAAACTTCTGGAAGAGAAGGGAGGAGAAGCTGGAGAAGGAGGTGGATCACAGAGCACCTCCAACTTTCTTCCAAGGAGCCTCAATTTGATGCTGAGACTAAGGGGGTCCTGCAGGGTTGCTGCTGATGGGGCTGCATTTCAGGAGGATCAGGGGGTCTGGAGGTGGGGGTCCCAGAGGCCAGGAGGCCCGGTGAGAGGCCGGGTGAGAAGCCAAGTAAGAGAGGCCAGTTAGGAAGCCTGGTGAGATGCCGAGTGAGAGGGCCTCAGTCCTGGAGGCAGCGGAGGTCCTGCTGCCTCCCTACCCCTGTGAGCCTCAGTTTCCCCTGGGGGAGCTGGCACACTCGGGGGTCCTTCGCAGCCTTGCTGGGAGAAGTAGGTGAGGGTTTGCAGACGCAGGGAGTGGGTCAATCATGATTAAAGCCAGATCAGGGGGATCTGCCCCCCCTCCACACACACACACATCTCACCTGGGTTGAGGGAGGTGAACTAGCCAGAAGGAAAGGGGGCAGCCCCGTGGCACAGGGGCCAGGTGGGGGTGGGGGTGGGGAGGTAGTTCTGTAAGCAGCTGCAGCCTAGGCAAGGCTGAGCTGGTCAGACCTGCTGGGTTACTGGGCCCAAGGTCTAACTCTGGGAAAGTGAGCAGCACCTCCGAAGGGAGCTGACGGTCAGGGTGCATGCGGCCTGGGGCTCAGCCTGGGGTGCAGTCAGCCTGGGTTCCCCACCCCCGGGGGCCCCGCGGCTGGTGGGCAGAAATCCAATTACCTGCACAATGAGCCTGGCTGAACAACTGCCCCTTTTGTTTCTCAGTTTCCCATTGTCTGCAATTCTCTCGCCTGCCTGCGCCAGGGCCAAAGGAGGATTTCCAGGGGATTTCTCAATGAGCTGGCAGAGAAATATCCTGACAGTGGCTGGACTGCTGCTCGTGGCCTTGTCTGAAAAGGGCAGAAGGGGCATGGGGCGGTGACCTCTGGAAATGGCCCCAGGGCAGTGCTTCTAAACCAAGCGATCTTTGGACGGCATGTTCCCACGGAAGGAGCTGGTCAGGGGAAGGCTGTCCAGCCTTAAGCTAAATGTTCTGGCTTTAATCACGACTGACCCAGTCCCAGGAAGTCACCGCACTCTGCAAACCCTCACCTGCTCCTCCTAGCAAGGCTGTGAACAACCCCTGAGTGTGCCGGCTTCCCCAGGGGAAACTGAGGCTCATGGGGGTAGGGCAGCAGCAGAACTTGTGGGAACCTGACGTGGTCATTCAGCTCAGCCAGCCCCCCAGGAGCAAGAGCCCAGGCCCATGAGCACCCGTGTATGCCCCTCTCATGGTAGGGGAGGCAAGGCCTGCCTCTTGGACACTATCAGGAGGGGCAGCCACAGCCAAAGGAGTCAAGACAGGGCCTGGGTGGGGCCCCCAGCTGCACTGCAGACCACCAGAGCCCCCGACCACCACCACCACCAGAATGAGATGACCAAAGGACAACTCAAAATGCCATTTTCAAAGAAGAGTTAATCATGTGATAAGACAGTCTTAATATGCACATGTAAAAAAAAAAGAGGCAAAATCTGGAGGAATAAATACCAGCCTGCAAAATCTGTATTTTTTTAAAGTGTGTCCTGGACAGAATTTAATTTGGGTTTTGAACCCTAGAATGAGCTGAGAATTAACATCAAGGGATTGAGAGAACCTTCTCGACCAAAAGGGGGAAGAGTGAAATGAGACTAAGTGTCAATGGCTGAGAGATTCCAAACAGAGCCGAGAGGTTATCCTGGAGGTTATTCTTATGCATTAAGTAGATATCACCTTGTTGTTCAAGATGTAGTGGAGAGGCTGGAGGGAACTGCCCGAAAATGTAGAGCTGTGTTCCAGTAGCCATGTTTCTTGATGATGATTGAACAATGATATAGCTTTCACAATGAGACTCTGTGAATGTGAAAACCTTGTGTCTGATGCTCCTTTTATCTACCATATCAACAAAAGAGTAGAACATATGGAATAAAAATAAATAATAGGGGAACAAATGTTAAAATAAATTTAGTTTGAAATGCTAATGGTAAATGAAAGCGAGGGGTAAGGGGTATGGTATGTATAACTTTTTTTTCTCTGTTATCGTTTTATTTCTTTTTGTTGTCTTTTTATTTCTTTTTCTAAATCGATGCAAATGT
>PVIY010058409.1:0-12502 GCA_004026745.1 Myrmecophaga tridactyla | reverse complement strand
AGGTTTTCACAATGACAAGATCACGTTGTAAAAGTTATATACTTATACAGTTGTCTTCAAGAATCAAGGCTACTAGAACTCCAGTCAACAGTTTCAGATGCTTCCCTCCATGCATCATAAACTGAAAAGGACTATCTGTATAATCCATATGCATAACCTCCAGGATAACCTCTTGATTCTGTTTGAAGACTCTCAGCCAGTGAAACTGTATTTTGTCTCATTTCTTTCTTCCCCTTTTGGTCAAGAAAGATTTCTCATTCCCGTGATGCCAGGTCCCAGGTCATCCCAGGATTTCTGTACCACATTGCCAGGGAGATTCACACCCCTGGGAGTCATTTCCCATGTTGGGGGCTGGAGTGTCGCGAGTTCACCTGCTGAGTTAGTATATAGAGAGAGGCCACATCTGAGCAACAAAAGAGGTTCTCTGGGGGTGACTCTTAGGCATAATTTTAAGTAGGCTTAGACTGCCCCTGGCAGGAATAAGTTACATAGGGTCGAACCCCAAGATTGAGGGCTCAGCCTCTTGACATGGTCGTCTGTACTCTTGTGAGAATATCAGGAATTCCCCAGATGGGGAAGTTGAATATTTTCTTCTTTCTCCCCAGTCCCCCAGGGGAACTTTGCAGATACTTTTTTATTCTCTGCCATATTACTCTGGGCTATATTGGAGTATTACACTAACCTATACAAACCAGCAAGATCTCACTCCCTATTCAAGATCCCATGTAAAGATGGTGTTCATCTAAACTGACCAGATAATATTAATAGATTAATAGTAATAGATAATGTGCTACCCAAAATATAAATTTTGCACCAAATAAACATCTCCCCCTTTGGTCTTACATAGAAGTTGAAGTTTTAAAATATGTTCCATATCATCCTTTACCCTGTATTCTGATTTTCCTTAGTCCTATCCAGATCAGCTTCATTCGTATCTCTAACTCAAGAGTTTCAGATGTCAAATACCCAACTTTTCAGGGAATGACCAGGTTATACACAAATAGTTCAGTATCTCAGAATTTAGAAATTACAGTTACGATTCCTGAGTGGATGTGACGGCTGTAAGAGTTTACAATCCAGAACCCTTTACAATAAGCCCCATTGTAAAACCCATGCTCTTCACTTAAAGTCTCCAAGTTTGTATATTATAATTAGTGCATATGAGTGAGGCATGATAATATTTGTCTTTTTGTTTCTGACTTTTAATTCAACATACTGTCCTTAAGATTCATTCCCATCTAGTTGAATGAGTCACAGCTTCATTCCTTCTTGCGTTCACTCTGTACTCTTGTTATGTAAACACCACAGTTCCCCCTTCCATCCCTCAGTCGTTGTACCCTTAGGCCACCTCCATCCATTGTGAATCACAAACACAGCCACCATAGACACAGTGTGCCAAATGTCCACTCCTGTCCCCACTCTCAGTTCCTCTAGGTATATACTGAACAATGGGGTTTCTGGATCATACAGCAACCCCACCCCGAGCCTCCCGTGGAGCCACCACACTGCCCTCCAAGGGGGTGCAGTTCTCAGCTTCCCCACCAACAGTGAATAGGTACATCTCCTACTCTACGTTTTCTGTAGTACTCGTTTCTCTCTGTTCATTTTTAAACAGTTTTATTCACACATCATACAATCCAATCTAAGTAAATAGGTGTGCCTTCACCTCTGTAATCCATATGAAGACATTCCCTTTACTTCCAGAAAGAATCCAACCCCTCCCCCACATCCCCCGCTTGTTGACATTCAGTTTTGGCATAATACCTTTTTTACATTCTGTTGAAGCATATTGCAGTGTCACCTTTGGCTATAGACCCTGATTTACATTGATTGTACTTTTTCCTATATACCATCCATTTTCAGTGCCTTGCAATGTTGACACTCATTCGTTCTCCCCCATGCAAGAACATTTTTATATTTGTACATTTACTCACTATCATTGTCCACTCTAGGCATTCCTAAATTTTACCATCTCAGTCTTTATTCTCTAGCTTTCCTTCTGGTGTCATACATGCCCCCAGCCCTTCTCCCTCAACCATACTCATATTCAGCTTTATTCAGTGGACTTATATTATTGTGCTAGCATCAGTTAGTATTGTGCTATCCATTTCTGAATTTTTATAATCAGTCCTGTTGCACATTCTGAATTCCTTCAGCACAAAATGCCCAATCTCTACCCTCTCTCTATCTCCTGATAATCTGTGTTCTTAACTTAAACTCTCAAAATTCATTCACTAATGTCAGTTCATATTAGTGAGACCATATAGGATTTGTCCTGTTATTTACAGCTAATTTCATGCAGCATAATCTTCTCAAGGTTCACCCACGGTGTTACATGCTTCATGACTTCATTCTGCTGCATAATATTCCATCGTATATATATATAAATATATAACCTACAATTTGTTTAGTCACGCATCCATTGATGGACATTTGGGCTGTTTCCATCTCTTGGCAATTGTAAATAATGATGCTATAAATGTTGGTGTGCAAATGTCTATTTGTGTCCTTGCCCTCAGTTCCTCTCATTAAATACCTAGTAATGGGATTTTTGGATCAATTCTATACTTAGCTTCCTAAGGAACCATCAAACTGCTTTCCAGAGCAGTTGTACCATTCTACATTCCCACCAACAGTGGATAAATGTGCCTCTTTCTCCACATCCTCTCCAGCACTTGTTGTTTTCTGTTTTTTTTAAAAAAATTTTATAATGGTTATTCTGGTGTGTACGAGATGTTATCTCATTGTGGTTTTGCTTTTCATTTTCCTAATAGCTAGTGAAGTTCAGCACTATATATATATTCATGTATTCCCCTTATCATGTTCATAAAGTTCCCTTCTACTCCTATCATTTGAAGTGTTTTCACCAAAAAAACGATGTTGAATTTTGTCATATGCCTTTTCTGCATCAATCAAGATGATCATGTGTTTTTTCTGCTTTGACTTATTGATATAGTGCATTACATTAATTGATTTTCTTGTGTTGAATTAGCCTTGCATACCTGGAATAAATCCCACTTAGTCACAGTGTGTAATTCTTTTAATGTGCTGCTGGATTCGATTTGCAAGTAATTTGTTGAGGATTTTTGAATCTATATTCATTAAACAGATTGGTCTGTAACTTTCTTTTCTTATACTGTCTTTGTCTGGCTTTGGTAGTAGGGTGATGATGGCTTTGTAAAATGAGTTAGGTAGCTTTCCCTCCTCTTCAATTTTTTTTGAAGAGTTTGAATAGGATTGGTACTAATTCTTTCTTGAGTACTTGGTGGAATTCATATGTGATGCCATCTGGTCCTGGACGTTTCTTTTTTGGGAGCTTCTTGATTACTGATTCAGTCTCTTTACTTGTGATTGGTTTGTTGAGGTCATCTATTTCTTCTCGAGTCAATGTTGGTTATTCATGTCTTTCTAGTACATTCCCAATTTCATCTGTGTTGTCTAGTTTATTAGCATACAGTTGCTCATGGCGTCCTCTCATGAATTCCTTTATTTCTGTGGGTTCAGTGGTTATGTCCACCCTCTCATTTCGATTTTATTTATTTACATCCTTTCTCTCTCTCTTTTTTCTTTTCAGCCTAGCTAAGGCATATTGACTTTATTGATTTTCTCACAGAACCACCTCTGGTTTTGTTGATTTTCTCTATTATTTTCTTATTCCCAATTTCATTTACTTGAGAGCTAATCTTTGTTATTTCTTTCCATTGTTTACTTTGGGGTTAGTTTTCTCTTCTTTCTCTAGTTTTTCTAAGTGAACAGTTAAATCCTCATTTTTTGGGGGATGGGGGGTTGCATGGTCTAGGAATTTAACCTGGGTCTCCCACATGGAAGGCGGGCAGTCTAACCACTGAACCACCCATGCGCCCTGTTGTTCTTTATTAATAAAGGCATTTAAGGCAATAAATTTCCCTCTCAGTATTGCCTTTGCTGTATCCCATAAATTCTTACCCTCCAATTCACTAATTCTTTCTTCTGCCTCTTCAAATCTATTATTGTAGGTCTCCTTTGTTTTTTTTTTTTCATCTCTTCATTATGTTCGCCCAATATCTTCTTTATATCCTCCCTTAATTCACTGATTTGGTTTTTGATGAGATTTTCCACATCGGTTTGAACATCCTGAATTATTTGTTTCAACTCCTGTATCTCATTTGAAGTGTTGGTTTGTTCTTTTGACTGGGACATATCTTTGACTTTCCTACTATGACTCATTATTTTTTCTGGTGTCTATGCATTTGATTTCCTTCATTAGTTTATTCTGGAGGTTGTTATCAGTCATTTATCTAGGGTTTTCCTATGGGATGTCTTTATTTTTTATCTATTCTTTGATATTCAGTTCAACTTATTTTAGAACTAGGTTCTGTTAATGGATCAGAATTTTTCAATTTTTGTTTTTCTGTTTCTTGCCCTACCTATATGGAGGCTTTTTCTCTTTTTAGGAGGATCTCCTCTTACATTATAGACCCCAGTGAGATTTTGCCAGACTGGACTGGCCCATGTCTCAGGAGGAGAGAGTAGCCAGCATCAATTTTCCCCGAGGGTGAGACCCAGCAGGTTGCCAGACTTTCTTATGAAGCCTCTAGACTCTGCTCTTCCTCTCGGGCCCAGCAAGTGGTGCTTGTCTGTCCACAGCTTCCCACCAGTGTATAGTGATGCACTACCTTTAACTTCAGCAGACTCTCCCTGCCGGGGGTGGGGTGGGTGGGGGTGGTTGAGACAGAGGAGAGGCCGTGAATGGGCTTAGGCTACTTGTTTTACAGCCCCTGGGGCCTGAATTCCTTGAAGGAGGGACTCCCCTTGAGTTAGGCCCCACCCCCCTTTTCTTGTGGAAGATATGCCCTTTAGGGACTTAACTCGTTCACCTGACTTTGTCTCTCAGCCGTGCTTTAATTCCGCCCTTGCCTGGGGCAGTGCTGGAGCCTGAGAGTGCTTCCAGTTCTATCTAATGAGCTCTTAAGAATTTAAAAACAAAAAAAGAAAGACAGAAAAAGCCTTTTCAGAGCCAGACCCTTGGGTTTACAAATCAAAAGCTTAGGATGGTACATGGCTCTAAGTACCTCCAGGCTCTATATGCCCCCTTTTCTTGGGGATCCAGCCCTATCTAGTATTTTGTGAGGTCTAACTCAAAAGCTTCTTTGTTTTACATTTTTTTTCAGTAAGCCTCGCCCACTCTTTGCTGGGGCAAAATTCCTTTAGTGTTTTTTCCAGGTTTATCTGTGCTGGGAACCTGTTTTCAGTAGTCAGAACTTGTTAATTAATTCTGCAGTTGGAGCTTGGTTGAGCTCAGCCCTTGCTGCTAGTAAAGTCTTTCCTTTCCCCCCCTGGAACCAGCCTGCTGTGCCTGTTTGGGAGGGGCGCCAGCCTCCATGGCCTGGGGGACTCACGGTTCTGGGTGGGATCTCAGCCATCTAATCTGGTGTACGCTGTGTGTCCGGTCACTGATGTCCCCCCAGCAGTTGTTTTGTACAGTTCCTGGCTACCTGCTAGCTGCTCTGGAGGACAAACTAAAGTCCACAGCCCACTACGCCACCCTCTGCCCCCCTCTTCCTCAGTCCTCTGCTTCTTCCAGGTGAAGAGCTCTGCGGCCTCAGTGTGTTCAACATTGTTATGTCTAACTACTCAGTACTAGGGAGTTTTTAAAGTGTAAAGTCAGAAAACTTCATCTTCAGATGGTATGAATGGAAGCTAAATTTAGTTTCCTGATATCTAGATAATTAAGCGGAAGAAGTGATTTTTGGAATCTCTGACAACTTTGATTCTCATTCTGAATATCCCTTATCATTCTTTACAAATGTTTGCCTTTTTGCCTTGTAAAAAGAATCATTTTCGTGCCATATACCTATTTGAGTGGTATTTAAGTTCACACTAGAGTGACTTTCTTGGGACATTAACATGGAATATTTGTTTTGACCTTTTTCATGTTGTGGGCTTTTGAGTATATATGCTGTGTTAGAAATTTTTAGTAATTCTGATTGTATTCTGTTGATCTGCAATGTAGTAATAACTGCAGCTCATAGGTGAACTTAGTTTTATTCAGTACTTCTTATAAATCAATGTTTGACATTGGGAAATAAAATACTTGATGTTTTTCTTATGTTGGTGTGGTGACATCATACTACAGAAAATACTTAAAATCATATAAAATTTATACATATATGTATTGGTTTACAAACGCTGCCAGAATGCAATATACCAGAAAGGGAATGGCTTTTTTGAAGGGAATTTATTAAGTTGCAAGTTTACATCTCTAAAGCTATAAAAATGTCTAAACTGAGGCATCCAGGAAAAGATACCTTGACTCAAGAAAGGAAGATGTCTGTCACATGGGAAGGCAAGTGGCTGGTGTCTGCTGGTCCTTGTTCCCAGTTCCATTTCTTCCAGCTTCTGATCCCAGTGGTTTCCTCTTTTAGTGTCTGTGGGTCTTTATTTGGCTCCTCCATGGCACAACTCTGGGTTCTGTCTTGTTTAGCATCTCATGGGAAGGGAGATGGCATCATCTGTTGAGTTCTGTATCTCCAGACGTCCGTGTCTAGTGTCTGCCCTCTCTGTCAGTACCGCAAGAATCTCCAAATGTCTGTGTCTGTGTTGCTTCTGAAGCAACTGTGTTTTCTCTAAAATGTTTCTCCTTTTAAAGGACTCGAGTGAACTAATCATGACCCACCTTGAAGGGGCAAAGTCACATCTCCTTCCGACTAAAAGGTCACACCCACAACTGGGTATGTCACAGCCCAATGGAAACAGTCCAAGCAAAGTTTCCATGCCATGATACTGAGTCAGGATTGAAAGAAACATGGCTTCCCCCCCCAGGATCGGATGAGCAAAAGGACATGGCTTCTTGGGGGTAGAGAATAACTTCAAACTAGCACAATACACAAGTGCAATTTCTAACACAAACCAAAAAGAAAGCGAGAGGGAGGGATAGCTGGAGGGAGGGAGAACTAGCTGGTGGCTAGGGCCTGTGATTAGCATTTTCAGTAACAGTATCAGTTGTTGGCAGGGCTGACAGGGTCACAGGAAAAAGCAGTTGTTACAGTCAGCTAGTGCTCAGCTCAAGTGCCATGCAACGCGCTGACTTCTTCAGTGTTTTTACTAGTTTTGCATTTGCTCATTCCAATAATTTTACCAATAGTATGCTTGGATTGTAGGTCTTAATGACCCTAACAAGATTGAATTTAACAAAGATTTAAGTAAATTTCCTGTGCTGCTTTAACAATATGCAGTGCAGAGCAGCAGGGTAGGGGAAATGTGTGATTTTTTGTGTGTGCCCATTTTAATTGTAGGTGGTCCATAGAACATAGTGCATGTATGAGAGATGTTTTGAGAAATTAGTCAGCTTCTTCCACCAGAGTCTTTGCAGTGCCTTGTTGAAGGTGGATGGAGCCAACACTGCCTTGTCTCTGAGTCTCAGGCCTTTCCTTTCACTTCCCTTGGGCCATCCCAGGACAGGAACAGCACTCTATTCCTCAAGGTGACATTTTGGGGTTCCCTGCCCCCTAGAAAAGGTATACATACACACATTGGTATTTTAGAGGAAAAGCAAAGAATTTGAGGACATTTCAGCCACGTTGACCATTCTGTCTTCCTTGTACACACCAAACTAATTCTGCCTCAGGACCTTTGCACAACCGCCCCTACTCAGGTCAGTCTCCATGTGTCGCTCCTCTTTGGAGCCCTCCAGTTGGGTTTCATTTTGTCCTGTCTTTACTTCACTTACTCTGAACTAGAGAAACAGAGTGCATTGAAATAGGTCATGCATTGAAATCTGGAAACGTTTATGAGGATTGTGAACTCTGAGACTAGTGCTTAAATAATTCTCATAGTAAACTTTTCATAATGAGCATTGTTTCCTAAGAACCACTTAAGTTTGGGTCTAGAATTTAAAGACAATGTGTTAGATATATTCAAATTACTAAAAATGGGTGCCATGCATGAAAGGAACAACTGGATTGAGCTACAAGTCATAATAATCCATCAGCAAGCATATTTGAATCACAGTCATGAATCCATTTTTTTGTTTGTTTCTTGTTAAATCATGGCTGAGAGGTTGCTTTGGAAGTTTGCATTTTCTCTGATAGGTTTTTCTTCACTGGCCTTTTTT
This sequence comes from Myrmecophaga tridactyla, assembly GCA_004026745.1. Lineage (NCBI taxonomy): Eukaryota > Metazoa > Chordata > Mammalia > Pilosa > Myrmecophagidae > Myrmecophaga > Myrmecophaga tridactyla. The sequence continues at coordinate 4,410 of PVIY010058409.1, read as the reverse complement.
CTTTGACTTTCGTCTGTCCTATTGTGGTTTTTTAATATTCTTCTCCGATAAGACCCAGCATATAGTCTGCCTATTGTTTGAACAGAATTATATTTCCCAAACACATATCCCCATGGGCTCTTTGGAGGGTCTCAGGAAACTGATGCCCATGAGCTGGCGTGTCCTGTGCCAGTCTCCCGCCCATGCTCAGGTGGGCTTACCCTGTGCCAATCCCCCACCCAGGCTCAGGTGGGCATGCCCTGTGCCAGTCTCCCCATGCTCAGGTGGGCTTGCCCTGTGCCAGTCCCCCCAGGCTCAGGTGGGCTTCCCCTGTGCCAGTCCCCCCATGCTCAGGTGGGCTTGCCCTGTGCCAGTCCCCCCAGGCTCAGGTGGGCTTACCCTGTGCCAATCCCCCACCCAGGCTCAGGTGGGCATGCCCTGTGCCAGTCCCCCCATGTTCAGGTGGGCTTGCCTTGTGCCAGTCCCCTCAGGCTCAGGTGGGCTTCCCCTGTGCCAGTCCCCTCAGGCTCAGGTGGGCTTGCCCTGTGCCATTCCCCCCATGTTCAGGTAGGATTGCCTTGTGCCAGTCCCCTCAGGCTCAGGTTGGCTTACCCTGTGCCAATCCCCCACCCAGGCTCAGGTGGGCTTGCCCTGTGCCAGTCCCCCCAAGCTCAGGTGGGCTTGCTCTGTGCCAGTCCCCCCAGGCTCAGGTGGGCTTCTATGGGGCCAGGCTGCTCCACCACCTGGTGAGGGACCTGGCAGTGGCACGGGAAGAATGTATGGGGCTTTTCTTGGCTGTCCCTTTAAAACTGAACAGGAGTTTCTAGTGAATAAGTACCGTGAACTCCATTCCACCTGTGTGTTATTGATTTTCAAGCAGAACTTATGCTAGGGTACTGTTCTGTGATTCCATTCGGAGTCAATGGAAAAAAATCTCTCGAGAGCTGAGAGGATCCTTTTCGTTGGACTTAAACAGCACGTGCCCTGCCTCTCTGCTGTCCATAGTGTTCAGTCCTTAACGACTTGCTGCCACTTTTGGATGAACTGGAGCCTCTCCCTACACACAACAGGAAGGGAAGCCTTCTCTGCATGCAGGTGACAGATTTAGTAATACAAACTGAGAATATTTTTTATAGCTCACTGGCCAAAGCAGCCTGGTGATTTTGCATGCCATTCCCGGAAAACCAGCAGCACCAGAAGTGTGACTCAGCGAGTCTCGTCGGTCTGGTGCCCGGGTTTGTTCTGGACGTTATCACTCATTGCATTTTGTATGCTGGGCCTGCCGAGATTCTGCCTGCAGAGGCGGAGGCCCTGAGTGTGCAGCTGTCTTCGCTTTGAACAACTGCCAGTTCCAGTTGTTGCAGCCACGCTTTGGTGGCCCTCGGGCTTGTATGGGTGACCCCAGCCCTGTCCTTAGGCTCATCTCGGGACAGTTGAGGCAGATGTCCCATTAAAAGCGGGCCCTTTTGCTCCGCTCCTCCTAAGTCCCTCGTTGGCTCTGTGAGGTCTGCAGGTGTCACACACTCTCGCGGCATTTACCATGGCGTTAAAGTGGCCGCCCGCCTGGGGAGGTAAGGTCCTGGCAGGGGACACAGCCTCCTGGGAGCCACTCGATACCGTGCAGAAGCTTGTGGGAGTTTGGGGAAGACTGTCTGAAGTGTGCAGTCCATCTGTTCCTCCAGATAATCAAAAATCTATCCCTGGATTTAGCAGACCATTAGAAAACTCCCCATCGGCTGTATCGCATTGTTTGTCTCTAAGCTTGCTTTGATTAAATTGTGCCTTGGTGTTTCTGAAAGGGATACACAGATTGTTAAGGCACTTGCTTTGTATTTCAGAAGGTGGATCTTTTTTACAAACTAAATTAGAAGGTGCAGAGACCATCCAGCAAAACCATCTGTCACTATTTGAAAGTTATAATTAGTGCCATAATTTTTAATGTCATACTTTGGAAAAGGGAAGCTTTGGGACATCAGCTGGAGGTCCCCCTCCTCTGTCACAGCACACTACTTCTAAATTTGGAAATCTATTTGGCTGAATTTTTTTCCTTTCCATATTTTTATTATATCCATTTTTTATGGTTGACACTGCTGGGCTCAGCGACCTCCTGCCTGTGATGTCCTTTATTCAGGAATATTTTTTCAGTTTATATTGACGCTTTCTGCTACAGGCCTGTCTTCAGCTTGGGCTTTGGATTTATGCTTCTGTGTAACCCTCAGGTAAGTCCAAACACAGGAAATTAATAACTGCACTTTAGTTACACACTAAAAGTCTTGAGCATTCATTTTCAAACTCTACTTGCTGCCAATAGTTTTAGTGCTCAATATTTAGCCAAGAAATTTTTTTAAATGAACCTATTTCAGTTTTATTCATGTATCCAAGCATTTGTTCACCTGACAAACATTTATTTTTGTGCTTTCTTAGTACTGGGCACTGATAACCTTTGTCTCCCACTCTTTGCCTCTGTCATAATCAGTGTTTGGATGCGGAAAAACTTTAGACTGATGTGCTTTAGTAGCTGCACTAGAACTGAGCCTGGCATGGGACCACCCAACAGCGTCAGTGTCAGCCAGAAACAAAAATCACAATGCAACAGATACGCTTTATTTACACTTAAAGATTTTAAATGGAGCATTTACATGTAAAGCTTAATCAATTTCATGTGCCCTGGGTCAGAATGTATGTTTTTTTCCAAAGGAGAAGTTCTTTTGAAGATGAGAATTGAATTGATCACACACAACTCTTGATGAAATTAAACCATCCAGTCTTTTAAAATAGAACCGTTTGATTTTGTTGACACTTAGGAAATATTCTATTGTGTTAAATATAGTTGCTTCATGATCCTAGTAAGTTTAAAGTAAAACCTGGCTCCCTCAAAGTGTTAGTAGCGTATTGGAGATTTGCTATCTTTGTGATTAAGTAAGCCCAACAAACTCATACCGCACTGGTCAGTATGTGCGTTTTGTTAATGTGCCAGTCGCCGACTCGGCTGTTGGGCTGTCGTTATTTATGTTTTCAGTCAGCGCGTGGCGTCTGGCCACACGCTCACGTTCCTTGGTGAGGAGCAGCAGCTTCCAGGCCCTGGGCCCCCTGTGAACAGTGCTGTCATCATTGCAGTTTGAGGGCTCTCCTTATCCATTCGGTGAGTCTAGAATGCACCCATTACCGGATGCAGTAGAATAGGGGCTTAATGAGACCGAATATGACCCTACAACCCCTTAAGCCAGAACATGGAAAAGTCCACCTGAGCCCTGAAGCTTCATGGAAGCAGCTGCTGGTGTTCCCAGGGAATTTCTCACGTCCTGCACAGTGGGAACTTTCTTTTCTACTTCCTGCAGAAGGTATGCAGGTTTTGGACTCCTCTTGCTTCCTTGGCTTGCTTTAGGTGCCTGCTGCTGGTCTTGAGCTTGGCTATTTGGGCTTGGCTCGTGAATTTAATGAGCTCATAACACATTGTCAAGGCCGTGGATACAGAATGGAACATGGCACTGTTTCGTGCCCTGTATTTCCCTCAATTCTAAGCACCCACCTGTACTGTTAAACCCTCCATTTGCATTCATGGGCTGTCCTGTTTCTTCTCCGATTTCGGTTCTTTTAGCTCTCATACCTGTGAAGCCATCTGCTTATGCCGCTGCCCTTTGGCTGGTCTAACAGCGGTGCCATCTGCTCAGCTGGCACACAGGTCGGCCTCTCCTTTTAAAACCATCAGGTAAACGTGGCTTCTGAGGAACGAGACGACCCCTAACGCTGTAAAATGTCCTGCCCAGGAGCTGCTGAGTGTCCACCGTGGACGGCCTCAAAGGCGCTGAGTGGGAAACCACGTCCAAGCACCCCAGGCACTTGGGGCTGTCTCCCCTCTCTTGTCCCCTGCGATGACTTTCCCTGCCGGGTCCCGGGTTGGGGTGGCCTGCCCTACGCTCTTGGCCTCTTCCTTTTACTCCGCTGCGGCTGGCGGCATTATCGTCAGAGGAGGAGAGGAGCTGGGGGCGGGGGGGGCAAGTGCCACCTGAGTCTGGAGCACGGGGTGGGGGGAGACCCCGTGGCGGGGGGTGGGGCTCTGCCCAGGGGGCCTGGGGTGGGCAGCCTCAAGGGCAAGCGGCGAGCAGCTGGAAGAGCAAGGGGTGAATGATCACAAAATGCCCCTGATTAAATTTATCCTTGATAATGATGATTGCTATTAGGAATACCGATTTGGATGAGTTTAAAAAAACAAGCATGGATACAGAAGCATTTGAGGGCGAAACGGTAGATTTATTGCTAATGTGAACAGACCACCCTGGATGGAGAAGAAACCCTTCCCTGTCCTGACTCGGGGTCTCCCTGGCCCGGGCGCCTCTGTCAGGGAAGGCTGCTTTCTGGAATGTTCTCTCGGAATAGCAGGTATGCCTCCCAGCAGAGCAAGCCCACCCCGTGCCCAGGCTCCCGCAGGCA